>OMNW01001839.1:68391-91531 GCA_900303245.1 Selene dorsalis | reverse complement strand
CTAGTGTCCCTAAAAAAAGATGAAGCTCCTGTTTAGGTTATCAAAGAGTCACTTCAGTGCAAATTAAGTTGCAGAATATGATGTTAAAAAAGTGCAACATTACGATTTTGCTCAGGTAGTCATCAGCATGTGCCACAGATTATGGTTAGAAAATGACCTTTCCAGCCTCCAGGATGCACACACATAGGCTACGACACACAAAAGCACACCCCACTCTGGTATAATCTGCTCTCAAACGATAATTAACAATTTCAGGTCACAGCATATAATTGAAGAGAATTAATCGCATTATCTTAATTTCATAGCGACTCAAAACCAACTCGAAACGAACACTAGCTTACTTATGCAATGGCAGGACATCTATTTAAGTCCTATTCGGGTTACAGATCCTTGGGAACTAACTTGTTTTTTTACCCATATCAATAACCAGTGCACTTATTTATTCACCCATCATTTGTTCAGCCTTGTTTACTGTAAGGCCACTTGAATAATTGGGTCTTTATGTTTCATGCTTTGGACACTTTGACATTAGCTGCGACATTAAGGATGAATTGATGCTGTTGGGATGACATTCATCTCAACCCACCTGCCTGCTCCACCCACCCAACCTGTCTTTGTGATCAATGCTGGATTTGATTTAACATATGAGAAGAGCAGAGAGAAGGTGGAAGACAGCTACATGAGAATTGATACTGTTGATTTTAGTCAACAAAGCATAGAGTACAATCATAAAGCAAACAAAGCAAAATGATGCTAGTTAAATAATTTATACCATTAAAAGACTTTCTTCTTTTGGGCATTTGACTTCTTAGTGACCTCTAGGAGAAGCAAAAGAAATGGAAATCTCCTCACATAATGAATGTGTCATAGAGCATCCGACTTCAAAGCGAGGAAAAATGCCACCGTGCACATATAGCCTTGCATTGACACGAGACATCAACATTTTATTTCCTGTGCGAAACTGGATTTGGTGTCCCATTTGAAAAGTAAATCTTCTCAAGAGCGGGACACTGCAAAGATAAGGTCATGTGGAGAGTCAGTTCAGCACCTCTCAGCTGGAAGAGCTGCAGTTTATGCCTGGATCCTGAATGTATTAAAACTCTAAAGTTGGAGTGCTAATCTACAATGTCCAGATGTCCTCATCATGTAATTATTATGAGTTGCTGGGTCATAAAAAAATCCTTTAATTCACGTTTTGAATAAATTGCTTAAATTGCTAAATTACATAAGCAAGGTTTATAGATAACCATGCTTCCTGCACTCACATACACACCTCAGTTAACTTATTACAGAGAGATGATTAACGTCCTCCTCCTTTTCTGCACACAGAATGAGTCTGCCTGTAAAGTGACATCCTCAGTGATTCTATCTGTTCTACCAAATAAATTAAATGAACCAAATCACATCTGAGTCAGAAAACAAAAGGCCTGCAGGCTTCCTGGTGGCTCAGCTGGCAACTGCACGTGACATTGGGAGCTTTAAATCTGGCCCACAACATGAGCCTTGGGAAGCCTATATGGTCAGTGCAAGCTTGGAAAGTAGGACAAAATGTTGCAGATATGCAAGCACTTTGCAGCACAACATAAAACAAGGCTTAAATAACTTGTTTTCTCTGACATTCTATTAAAGCTTTCCAAAGCAGAGCTCTTGCACTGGCAATAACAAGGAAATGCAATGTTTTTTTAGCCTGATACGTCTGCACCTCTCAAGTCAGACTGATAATGACTAGATAATCACAGCATGGAAAACAACAACAACAACAACAAAAAGGGCCCGTTCATTGTATGCGGCACTCAACTCATTACCCATGTGAGAAAATAACACAAGTCTGTGAGCACGTCTTACAATTAGAAGAGAGTGCAAGCTGTTTTATTCAATAGATTCTGAGAAATAATGTGAGTAAGAAAGTATTTTCATAATTATAATGTAAAATATGAAGAACACATTTTCAAGAGCAGCCTTCATTTGCTAATTAAGGTTTCTTTTTATTCCTTATGTACCACATGACAGATGGAGATTTTTTTTATTCTACTTCACTTGCACATAACAGCCATGGTTGCTAGTTACTCTGCAGATTAAGCTTTTAAAATCAATTTACTTACAAAAAAAAAAAGACAAGTGCCTATGATTTAGTCTAGTGACATCTAGTGGTGAGGTTGCAGGTTGCAACCAACCACATACCCCTCCCTAGGTGAGCTCATAGGAGAGTCTACAGTGGCCTTCAGGAAACAAAAGGAACAAAAGTGCCTCTCAAGAGACTGTATTTGAATCATCCATTCTTGGTCACTGTAAAAACATAGTTAAACTCTCTATGTAAATATGAAAGAGTCTTTCTAAGCAAACCAAAACACCATTCTTTGAGTTTGTGTTACACCTAAAGAAGCATATTTATGAATCCCACTAAAAGCTGCACAGCGTTCCTGTAATAACTTAACTTACATAATACACTGACACAGACCACATTGCTGCATAATGATTTTTTTTAATAATCAAACTTTGTAGCTAATAATATGTATGTATATATGTTAATGGACTCCATTATTAGACCATGCCACTGATACTTTCACTGAAAGCAGTACTCCAACAATTTAGTGCTGCATTTCCATAAAGTTGGGGAGTCACAAGAAAAGAGATTTAAAAGCTCTTCAAACACTGGATCCTACATTTCCTACTATACAAGTAGAGATAGCATCTTTCATTAGACCCACTTGCCTCCTAAATGCCCCGGGAGTGTGTTTTATTGCTTTTGTTGCTTATTTTATACACTAAATCCTGCACTACCAAGAAGCATTTCATAAAGTATGCAAACGACACCACCTTGGTGAGTGTTCTATATGATGAGGGACGAGGACTACTTCCTTAACTGGCTTGGGAAGTCAAACCTTCTCATAAACATCACATAAATAAAGAAAATGCCCACTGATTTTCGAAAATACTGATTCTCAGACCCTATATCTTCATCAACGGTGAGCCATTACAACCCCCTTCAAGTACATCATGGAAAGCCACAAGCTGAAATGGGACCTGTGGACTGACCTCATAAACACTAAGCTACAAAGAACAAAGAAACAAAGAAAGAATGTATTTTTCTTACTCTTCTTACTCTTTAATGTCCACAATAAAAAACTTCAGATGGTTTACTGTGCTCTCTTTTTAGCCTTCTGTATCATCCGCTGCTTTGGCACAGACAAAAGCCTGTGAGGAAAAACAGCAATAACAGCCAGTAAACGGGAAGGGCTCATGTCACAAATTCATTTACAGAGAGAGACTGATGAATAAGGCAAGCGACTTTGTGGGTGACAAGAGACACCCCTTTGCCTCTTCATTTAAACTGCTGCCATCTGGACAACAATATTGCCCCTCACTCCCCACCCCACTGTTCACCAAAAACAGATCCAAATGTTTAATTTGTTCCACAAGAGATTAAGTTTTTCAACAACTAATGCACATAATAATTGAGCAGGAAGTCCAGCTGGTGTGGCCAGCCTTCACTGGTGCAAGTTGCAATACATGAGTATGTCTATTGCTGAGTCTGAATTTATGCAAAGGACTTTGGTGACTGTGACGTGGTGATTATGCTGCAAACTATCTATGTAGCTGTCTGTCTTCCCATCTATCTATCCACCTACTTCCAGTATCTACCCATCTGGCCGAAAGATGCACTCCAACCCTTCCTCTGGCAGTGTTTCTTTTGTGTACGTAGTGAAATAAACTGTTCCTACATGCTGATGCAACACATATGTAGCCTAATCTCCAAAGGCTTTTCAGTAATGGGCTCTCCATCAACCTGTAAATGAACTCTGTCAAAAAACGCTGCCGAGAGGCAAAGCCAGTCTTGACCCACTAGTGAAGCCTCACATCTCTGCAAGCCTCCACACGATATCGCCTGCAGTTGCAAATGATGCTATAAGTTGTGTTACAGTAGTAAAGTTATTTGATGTAATAAGTTTGAATGTTGGCATCAAACTCAGCTCCTTGTCTGATTTTCTTCCCTCTATGTTGATCAATGGGCTTTGTTCCTACAAAATAAACTACTAAATGAAATAGTCCCTGGCATCATGGCAGACTTTGCTTTCCATCATTAATACAAAAATAGCTTTTTTCTTGGGTGGGGAAACCTGCAGTGCTAGCAGCAATTACAATACAATTTAGAGCAATTACAATATTATTTATCGGTCTCATTACAGCTATTGGAAACGGACTATAGGTATGTCCGCAGCTCTTGCCAGCAAGGCCTCAGACCCAAAGATATATTGCAGTCCGGGTAAATGAAGCTTCAAAAACCTGCCAGGCTGCACGGTGCAGGTGAGCAGGCAGTGGATTCAGAGCTGAGAGCAGTATACTGAGCATCTTGGAGGTGCCGTGGCCTTAATTCAACATGATGTCTGCTGAATGTGACCATCTGTGGTGGGGAGGTGTGCACTCAACTACCTTTATGAACTTCAAAGTCATTGAAAAGAGTACACACACCGGTGTGTTGAGGGTGTGTTTTATCCTTTTGCAAAAGATGGTGAGGGGAAAAGTAGTACAACGAGTTGTAGAGTGAGATCCAGTGAGGACCCGACCTGCTGCTCTCCTCTATGTTTAGGTAAACCCACCACAGAGCAGGGATTAAACCCAGTTTACTGCTTTTATAACTGTCATGTTGTTTACAGCTGAAGCTTTTACTGCACTCTTCTCTTAATCCTTTCTCCTCCTCGCCTCTCTTGAAAACGCATGCACAGCATTGTCAGTCTCTCACAATAAAAGTGGCCCTGCTTTCACTATGATATTTAAAAAGGCAGAATCCCTAACACCCTCCCCACATCCCCCACTCTCTCTCTGTCTGTCTTCCAAACCAGGAGACTTGGAGACGGGTGCAGCTGCATCGTGAGTCTGGGCTATAATAAGTCATCAATGATGTTTATGACTCGTAAAAGCTCTCTGTGCACTGAATCCGGAAAAACAGTTGGTGCCTGTATATAAACCTTATTATGGAGCCATTTGAAGAAAATTTAGAAGGTGATTTCTGACAAGAGTTCATTTATAGGTTGATGGAGAACCAGTTACATGAAAGCCATGAGAGAAAAGTCCTTCTATGTTGCGGTGCATTCTGTTGTTTATCCTTTATACTTGGCATTTGTAAATGTTTCCTACCTCCAAAGTTGCACAGTCTCACTTTAAATCAAAATATCATGAATAGTAGAGACCCTCTATAATGATATATCCCACCAAGAGTAAATTATTTATTGCTAGATGAGTCACAAGGGCAGTTTTGTGACTCAGATGACAATGAACACCTTGCCAACCTTTCACATACGGGTATTTCCAGATAGGGAAGCTAAATCTGACATAGCATAATACAAAAAAAAGGTTTCTTAATAAGCACAGACAAAGACCAAGCAATCACCTTCTCCTCAAGTAGTACATAATTTGAATATCTAAAAGCTTAAAATATCATAAATGACACTTCCTTTTTTTATCACACCATTAAAGCCTTAACTGTGTCGGAGGAGACTGCCTTCCTGCCCCTGAAGGACAAAACTTCTACAGAGCTCTTTCTCCATCTTGTGGTGCTTTTGTGTCATCACAGTCTGACTCCCTGTGGTAACACTGGCCTCAAAAAATGTTCAGCTATTTCATGCATCATTAACATGCATCAACTCCTGACAATAATGAGGATAATTGGATTTTAAATGAACACAGTTCATAATTTGTTCCAGAGATTGATGGGGATTATTGATGTGCGCACCCTCCCACCAGCCCAGCATTAATTTGCACTTATGTCTCATCACTGTTTTCATAGTGGCTGTCCTCACGTCAACCTGACACCTTGTGTATTTAAAAACAAGGCAAACACGGCTTTAATGCCTTGTTGCAAAGTATCCAGCAGGAGGGTTCGGCCCTTTGCTGTGGTGATTTAGCTGCAGGTCACCTGCTCAGTCAGTGACAGAGAAAACAGATGTGCATCATTAAGTCCTCAATGACTGGGCTCTGCCAAGTTGTGGAGGGAAGGATAAAAGTTAATGTAATGTTAGTTACTGTGTTTTTATAGAATGACCTGTCTCAGTACAGCTTGGCTTATGCTTACCTGAGCACGTTAAGGTGAAGTTGAGAAGTTGTTAAACTTCCTGGGGCCTCTATTTATGCCTCTATTTCATTCACATTTCATTTGACTTGATTGCTTAGAGTATTGTCCCTTTAAAGCTACCACCTGTACTCTGGCGGCCTACCCCATAGAGCACAGCTCCCCGTAGGCAATGATCGCAGCAGCCTGGGTTCAAATCCGACTCATGGCAGCTCTGCTGCATTTGCAAGATGGAAAATTGCAACAGACATTTAGAAATACAACAGGTCTATCACATCAGAGGCCAAGATATAAATGCATTTTAAGTCCCTGTTTTTAGGACACATTGTCTGTTGGGCAAAGACAAGATTAGCCTTGTGACATCGTCAAGGTTATTCTTCAATGAGGTAAAGTGGATAGATGGATGGATTTGTGACAGACCGAGTGTCGTTCTGGCTCAAGATTATGAGCATATTATAATACTTCATGTTGTACTTCATCTGTGAATTATCAAATTAAATGTCAGTCACTTGTGTCAGTTGTAACCTCTAATGTAGCCTTATTCACCATCTTGAAGAAATAATTACATTCAACACAGTCAAAATAAATAAAATTCTCATTTTCCTGCAATGCTGTTTCTGTGATTCAGCCACCCTATAACATTTCAGCAAACTTCATTGCTGATCTCAGACTATTTTTGACATCTTGCAGATTGCAGGTAAATAGTTTAACGCTTCAATCTGGCCACTGTTCTCACCTGAGGACACAAATCTACTTTATTCCGTGTTTTTCTCTGACTCAGCGCCTGTGTGCATCCTGCAGAGCTGCCAGCCTTCACATAGAGAGTGATCCATCTAAATAATTACTGGAATTAGTTTCACTGTGTTGCACTCCTGATGTCACTCTGCTATTGCTGCTGTAACTGACCATAATTACAGAGGGGAAACAATTACACTGCACAGGGCCTTTCAGCAGGCCTGGCTGAACCTAGCTGTTGCAGCCAGCTGCAGCTGTCAAAACGTCAGCAGGTATCCAACTGTACAAGCATTTCATGTTGTCAGAATTACTGACATAAAAGCAGGAACAACACTTTTTTAAATCTAAGTGAAAAAGAGCATTGGATATTGCTGACAAGATAATTTATTCCACTGTCAGACTTGTTTGTGAACAATGCTGCAGGTGAACGGAAAGTGCTGGTCGCTGCATACGCATGTAAGCACAAATTGATCAAATTACACAAGGAAAAACAGGTGCAAATTTGTCCAGAAATAGGATAACTGAATTTGTATATCTTATAAATCCAGGTAAGAATGCACGAGTCCCAAGAACTAGTTATTGCTGCATCCCCTCCCTTGCTGCCCGTGTTGTTTTTAATAGTCCCCTTTGGTTTTAGCCTTGCTCTGTTTAATGGCAAGTCAGCAACTGGCCACCTACAGTATAGCTGCACATGCTATTCAAGTGCACTGTATTGAACCCACACACATCCTTGAGGAGAAGGCAAATTGCACATGTGTTTTTTGTGCTTGAGGAAGTTTTTTCTCCTGCAAGTCTCACACTTTGGCATTTCATTTCTGAAGGAATTACAAGTTAATGACAACACCCACACATCATTTAACACTTGCGGAATAATAGAGAACATTTTTCTTTTTCCACTGAATAACTGTGCTTCCTTTCATTCATCTTTGAATATGAAAACTCTCTCATTTCATCTCTTGGAGAATGTAAGACATTGAAGCTTTGCCTAAGAAGGTTTGCTACTGCAATAATGAAGTTCAAGGACAAGTAAAGCACAGTATATAAGATTCAAAGAGATGACTCAAGATTAACTGTACAGAAAACAGCTAAAAAGCGACCTCCTCTGGTCAATGCAGTCAGAGCCAGCACAACAGAAACAGGCAATTAAAAACATGCTATGTTGTTGTTAGGGTATCACAAAGACTACTCAAGTTGCTATAACCACAAATGCCACATCCTGTATCACTAATATTTACCTTGGAACAACCAGAGGATCCCTGTTTGGTGATCTATGAAGATAATATTCAATCAGCAGATCAGACAGATAGTAAGAAACACGGGCATGAAGACTAACTACAGCTTTTGGATTTTGGAAACAAGAAGCAAGAATGCCAGAAAAGCATTGTTTTAAAAAGAATACCAGATAACATAAAGAGTTTCTGCATTTCCTAGTGACAAAGAGTTTTGTGCTCTCTCTACGCATTATTAGATGGTAAAAGGCCGTTTGTGACAGCTTTGGGGAAAAAAGAAAAGAAAACAAGCTGACACGAAGTTGTGGCATACAGTAAAAAAAAAGAAAAGTCATCCATTTACATAAGACAGCAAGCACACATCCACTCAGCACTTCTCAGCATGTTATTAATGTCACACTAGGACTTCTTCATCACAATGTAATCTAAATCGCAATATGACCGAGTGCAATATCCAAATCCTAGAAGTTTCCATTTGTTTTGTTTTTTTTATAAAGGTGTGGAACAACATTGTTGTACACAGTAAGTTCTCTGTTGCTATAGAGACGCCCTGGCCGACATATCATATGCTCAAGACATAAAGGAGGCAATAACATCATGAATTATTTCTCAGATCTTATGACAGTGACATAGATGGTCAGTAGCTATTTACAAATAGATCAAATATTTAATTTCAGATATGATTGGCAAAGAAGCCCCAACGTCAGAACTTTCAACTGGGTAGGGAGCCATTATAGAACAGCGATATGAGATCAACATATGATCAGAATGGATCAATAATGCAAAATGCCACGCAAACCATTCAGTTCAACAACGCACATTTCTCCATGTTGTCAAAAACTGCCAGCTAGTCTACCAAGACCACAAAAGCCACAACAGACTAAACACAAAGTACCCACAAACCAATCAGCCTACGCAAATTACCAGTCAAGACTACAGTATAATAGAGTGCCAGCATACAAAACACAATCACAAAGTCACACAGTTTCCAAAAACGAATGAAAACGTATTCTCTTACTATTGATGTCTTCAGGGGAGAAGTCCAGTCCCCCAGGTGTTGTGATGATGACCATCTCTGATTTGATCCATTTCCCAGCAGGTGAAGAAAAAAAAGTCCCGTCCATTTGAGCCGGAAATTCAAGCCCCTTCTGTCTGTCAAAACCTGCAACATTAATATTTCTTAGATTTGTCTATCTTATGTTAATCTATTAGCCTTGAATATTTTTTTTTTTTATAAATGGGCACCGATATTTTTTCTAATGTTAGCATAATGATTAGTACCATTCTTCAGCTGCTGTCCATATCCCGTCTTGTCCTGGGTCGCCGCAGGTGGGAGAAGCGGGTCCGGTCATCTTCCTCAACGATCCTTCGCGGTTGGATATGATTTTATCCAAACTTCCTCTTCTGTTTGATACTTTATACCAAACTTCTGTTTGATACTTTATACCAAACTTTTGTGTGCACACACTTACCCGGTTTAGTAAAGCTGACAAGCCATTATAGAACAGCGGATATAGCAGATACAGTTGTCCATGAGATCAATTATGATCAGAATGGATCAATCATGCAAAATGACACACAAACCATGCAGTTCAACAACGCACATTTCTCCACGTTGTCAAAAACTGACAGGTGGTCTGCCAAGACCACAAAAGCCACAGCAGACTAAACACAAAGTATCCACAAGCCAATCAGCCTGCCGGTCAAGACTACAGTAAAACAGAGCGCCAGCATACAAAACACAATCACAAAGTCACACAGTTTCCAAAAACGAATGAAAACGTATTTTCTTACTATTGATGTCTTCAGGGGAGAAGTCCAGTCCCCCAGGTGTTGTGATGATGACCATCTCTGATTTGATCCATTTCCCAGCAGGTGAAGAAAAAAAAGTCCCGGCCATTTGAGCCGGAAATTCAAGCCGCTTCTGTCTGTCAAAACATACAACAGTAATATGTCTTAGATTTGTTACGTTTTACGTTAATCTATTAGCCTTGAACGTTTATTTTTGTTTATAGAAGGGGCACCGATATGTTTCCTAATGTTAGCGGGAACATTAGCATAATGTTTAGTACCGTCCTCCCGCTGCTGCCCATATCCCGTCTTGTCCAGGTGGGAGAAGCGGGTCCAGTCATCGTCCTTCCCGGTCCTTCGCGGTCCTTCTCGGTTGTATATGATTTTATCCAAACTTCCTCTTCTGCCTGATATTTGGACACAAAACTTTTGACCGACATACTTCCCGAGTTTAGTAAAGCTGACACGTACAGTAGCTAAATTTGACAGTTAGCTTGTAACCTTTAAAATTAGAAAACGACATACGTCAGTGACGACAGTGACGTTGTTACCTGGCCTAATTACTCTCAGGTGTGACAAGGTAAGATTCAAATTGTAACGGTCTGAGTAGGATTGAAGAATTACCGGACGCCTGGCGGAGAAGAAGAGGGACTCGTCGTCGCTGGAAGAGAAGAGGAGCTACAAAGTGAACTGCGTTTAATTTGTAAACAAGTGTAAGTTAGGAACGTTTAAATGCCGGAACCGGGTACTTAGTTACTTTAGTTTACAGTATTGACAGTTATAATTAGTGTGTAGTGTGAGTAGATGCTAACGATCGGCCACCGCGGACAGAATGGCCAACAGGAGACGCAACATGGACAACATCGAGGACAACAATGACGAGGACAACTAAAACAAAAACAGCTAAAACTAAAACAACTGGGACGGAGAGGAAGTGGGACTTCCTGATGTGGAAACGCCGTCTACAAGACAGAGGACATCGAAAACGTGAGTCTACAGTTTCTCTTTGCTTGATATTTAGCTTTCTGCAGCGATGTGTTGGCTAGCCTATTTGTCTGGACGTTTTATTATGCTACGTTTTATTATGCCATGTATTGTTATGCTACGTTTTATTATGCCATGTATTATTATGCTACGTTTTATTATGCCATGTATTATTATGCTACGTTTTATTATGCATGTATTATTTGCTGGGAGACTGACTGTATAGACATTTGTGAACGAATGAATGCACGTCCAGGTTTTTGCATTTACTGTTCTCCCAGTGACCTGTTGAATGAAGGTAAGTCTGTGAAGGTAGGTTATTCTGATTGTTGCTTGACTGAAACCACTGACTCTGTGTGAATTAACTGTAAACTTGTAATGCACCTATTATAGTTAAACTTCCAGATGCACCGACCTAGCAAATGATATACGTCCATTGATATGTTATAAACTTTAAGTGACATAAATGCTAATAATTTTAATGCAAGGTGAGTGCACTGTTGTCTGCACTCTAAAGATATGGCCGTATAGATATCAGGTAAGTCATTTCTTTGAGTGCATAAGATAAGAAAATGTGGCAAATGTGGGGAAAAAAGCATCATGTACAGTATGCATTGCAGTCAGTACTCGGTATAACTGTTCATATGTGCTTCAGTACTTAGATATGGTAAGTCATTGTCAACGCAGTGTTTAACAGTGTTATTGTAGTAGTTTTCAATCAGTTTTCATGAATGTGTAAGTGTTAGAGGTGATTCCACCTGATAAACTAAGGACATAATAACATCAACTCCTTTCATGGGCACACATCTTTGTACCAGGTTCTAATGAAAATCTGTAACTTTACATAGTACTCTGTGCTTATTGTTTGATAATTCACACGCACATACACACACAGTAGCATCAGAAGATAAAAGACAAAATCCTCAGAACAGAAATGAATAGTTAGACTAGGTTCACTCAGCCTAGAATGTGTGCATAGCATATAGACAAGACTGTGTAAGTCATGTATTTGATACATGCATTGATACTTAGGGGAAACTGTAGTGTAAGCTTATAAGTTTTGTATTGAAAATACAAGGGGAAGGCAAAGACATGTTAGTCAACTTTAATGTGTGTTACGCATGTGTACATGTGTACACATGTTGTATTTCCCAACAATAGAATGGCATCTGACTTTACTGTGTTGGTGAAAGGACAAATCAGAAATGACCCGTGTCACCTGGTCTCTGAACCACTCCACTTCTAAAATGAACGCTTGTTTTTTTTTTTTTATCTATCTGAAATGAAGTCTCAGTTTCAGTTCATATGAATGTGAAATAATGTCCCATTGACAGCACTGTTTCTGTCAAACCATATTGCGAATGTCTAATTCTTAATCCACTAAGTATCACTGTAGTACAAGGCTATAAAGTGTGCTTTTAGGTGTCTGAGTGTGTGCATGTGTGTTGTAAAAGAAACAGATGGGGAGCTTAATGCAAGCAAAGTTCTTGTTCTCTTAGACATGAGCTCTGCTGCCGACTACATCATGTGGGAGGAATGGGAGGAAAGGAACAGATTGATAATGACTTGCGAGGGAATCATGAGTGCCTCTGCACACCATGCAGGCAGGTTTTCCTCAGTTGGAGGAGGGTGGTTTTCAAAAAGGTTACTGCTGGCACTTATAAAGAGAACACGCCATAAACAAATTTGAAAAGGCTTAGCGTGTCAAGACAGTACAGGGTTCAGTAAATTCAAAGGTATTATAGGTAACATCAACACTTAACAGCCACCAGTGTTATTCCTAACACCGGTGGCTGTTAAGTGAAATGCCTATTTCTGGCTTAAACAGTGACATACATGAGCCTGAGTATGATTGGTCATCATCATGCTGATAAGGTTATTACAGCACCACTCTTATTGTAGTTTGCTATCATTGACAATGACAATGAATGGGTTTAAACTTCCTCACATCCTAACATATTGTTCCTTTTGAGGAGGCAATTAAAATTTATTCCTCTCACTGATCTTGCTGGTGTGATAACAACATAGATATTGGAATTATTCATAAGTCCTTAATGTTTTATTTGCCCTTTAATTCTTTTTATTGGAATAAATGAAATTAACTTCAGCTTTCCCTCTGCCGTTTCATGCAGCAAGGAGAGAGTCCTCCAAAATATAATCTGATCATCAAGCTATGCCTTTGCTGTCCCTTTTTATTGGATTTTTTTTGGTAAGAATAAATGTAGATGCAGTTCCAGATGCCCTCATTACATCGTAATGTTCCACAGACCTTGCACTGGATTCATAAAGCATCACATAAGGATTTGTAAATTACTCAAAATAAGAACATGTGACTGATCCATTGTGCCATTTATGTAAAAGAGAAGATGTCAGTCTTTTTCCTACCTCGTCAAAAAGCAGCAGCCTATGGAAAGTGAACCAAAAAGTCATGGAAAGCAGACCTAAAACTGCAAGTCAGGTGAAATCACTGTCAGAGACATACAGCCCAGATGTTTCAGTGCAATTAAACTGAAAACCCAAACCGCCATATGGTCCTTAGATGTCTTTTCATCATTCTCTCATATACAATAACAGTTGATTTAATTCTACTTCAACCTGCTGTCTCTGGAAGGCAACTTTTGGTGCCCAATTATTACAGAAATACCTGTCAATTGGAGAGAAAACTACTGTGCTGCACATTTTCTAGAGATCATTATGTTATAATGTTTTTGTGCTTTTTTTCTTGTCTTCACCGATGTGCTGTATGTGAAGCCTGTGATTTACATTTCAATCCCAGGAAGGCTGTCATGCTTACTGGCACTGGATAAATAGCATTTGAAACTTTGGGATGATGTACTTAAATGCAAATGTGGCTGCCTGTGTTCATTTAATATTTTAGCTGTAGGTGATAGTACGCATTCTTCTCTTGTATTATATGTAGTTGTCTGTGTGCATTTGTTGTTTTCTTTGTGCAATAATATCCCACCCTGGTGTGTGAATGGCACTCCTTATAGTATAATGTTGGCAGAGGACCACAGCTTTTACCTCTGAGCACAGGTACACCTGCTGCTGCACTGTGGCTATAGCCTGATGACACTGGATTTCATGTTACATCGTGCTGCAGTCATGTTGTTCAGGGTTAACCTACAAAGCTCAGTCAAACCACTTTAGAGTTTTGGCTGTTAAATGTTCATTAATTGACAGGAATAGCATGTAACATAACATATCTCCACATCCCTATTGACTGAGGACAGCTGCATCCTTGGCACCACCAGGCACTGGATGCATTAGCATGGTGATGGGTAGAGCTGGAATTATTTATTGTTATCACCAATGATAAATCTCCATATTTCAAAACTATTTGTTTATCCAGGGTTTCTGCCTATTAACACCAGAATAAAAAAACTAAGAAGATTATGTGTTTAAGCTTGGTCAGTGTAGTGTTTTATTTGTAAGACACTTCTTTGCAATATTTTTGGCATCTATTTATAAGACAGATTTGCTAAACAAAACAAAACAACACATTGCATCAAATTAGCATGTAGTTACAGGTTCAGATGAATGGTGGAGATCTGTGAGGAGTGTTCTCTGGGACTATTTAAAGCAGCTAAGAATAGACATAAGTTTAAAGACCTTCTCCAGAGAATGATATAGCTAAGAAGCAGAGTCTTTGGATAGAAAAGTGGAAGGAACAGATCAATCTGAAAACAATTCCTGCTGAGAGAGTGAACAGGGAGAAAGAGACCATGATTGAGATAGAGAGGACACAAAGTATGTTGTAAAGCTGGTGGCTGTGTGACTGTGTGTGGGCGTCTGCAGACAGTTAGCAGGAGGAGGACTCCTGACTGACCCTGCGTAGACTGATACTGCCTTTGTGTGGCAGTGAAGCATTGTGGGAGTGTGGACAGCTTGGGACTCCACTCACGTTCCCAGGGCCACTAGAGAAGTATCCGACTGGCTGCCAGACAGACACACACATGCACACACATACAGAGACACACGCGGATAGATAGCTTAGTCCAGAGTCAGACTTGTGTTGGACGTTGGATTGGCAGTGCCATTGTGTGGCACTGAAATGATCTGGGACTGCAAAAGGACTTGGAACACTGCACGATGAACACACAAATCCAACACAGCAGAGATGAAGGCGTGTGTGTATATCCAGCTGTCAGACAGCAAATGAACAGCATTAGTTTAGAGGAATTAAGAGGCAGCAGCTAAAGCATTGAGGACCATTACAGCCGACTCCCAGAACAAGTCTTCCAAAACATTATACTAGGTCTCTGTGTATCCCTCCATCAGTCTGGGCCTGGTAGCTGGAACATATTGTATAGGCTCTGTGGTTTATGGCTTTACTCTCAGTTCCTTAAGCTTCAGAAGTGTGCTTGTTCCTTTGTATAGACTCATTCGCTGATTTTTGCTGCATCATAATGAAATTAGATTAGATCTTCTTAAATTAGATTCTTGTTTCCTTTTTTTTCTTTCTTTCTTGGATGAACTCCATATGTTTGCTGAACTGCTTCTACCAATCAGAGCGTCATTGGAGCAGAGCATTACACATTATATAAAAGGGAGTCATATCTCTGCATCTGTATATTATCTCATATGGCCTTTAATAACTAACCTTAACTGACACCGGTCATAGTGTCCAGATATTTACAACACAGCAGTGTCGTCAGTGCATAGTGAAGTTAACCACCTATGACATAAAAGCAGAGTGAGTGATTTCCTGTCTTTTTTTGACTCACAGTGGTTCTGACAGTATGACTGAAGCAGCCAATAATGTGTAAATATATTTTGATGATTTTTTAACAATAATCAAGTTAAAAGAACTTAATTCAGTGATGTGTTTTGTTGAGCTGTGAAATTAGGCTATGTAATTAATATTTACTGACACACAGCTTACCTCTCTTGGGATGCTTTTTGTTCCCAAAGTATTGTTTATTCAGCTAATGCACAAAGAAAAGCTGAAAAACACTGTTTGTTAATAAGTTGACTGACAAAATAATTAGCTGCAGCATTTATTACAATTTGATTTATTTATGAAGCAAAAATGAAGTTTCCTGTTGTGATAATTTGCTGGTTTATGTTTCTATATCATTGTCAGTTGCATCAACTATATTTTTTAGGTTTTGCACAGGTGTTAAGGCAAAACAAACAATCTAAAGCTGTCCTCTAACAATAGTGAGCGTGAATATGAGACGTTTTAGTTGTAGCCGTGCACTGTTGCTTTCCATATGTGTGCATCGTGTGTCTTGAATAATGCAGCATCAAGTCTTATTTAGTTTATTCATGGAAGTCTGATAGACTATAGTGTGAACCACTCACTGTTCTGTCATCTCTGTCATGTTATGAAGAAAGTCTAGTCTTTGCCTCACATTTCGTTCTGAATTGGCACAGACAAAAAAATACTTCATATAATGGAATGAAGATTGTTTGAGTTATCTGCTCTCAGTTATGATGGGATGTGTTATTTCACTTGATTCAGCAGCAAATTCAAAACAATTTTTATATCTGCTCAATCTGAGTACATATCTCCCAGCATATCTCCGTGCCTAACGGTTTCAACCAACAGCAGTTCAACTGCGTTCTTTCTCTGGAGACTGAAAACAGCCCTTATGAGAAAAATGTATGAAATCACAAACTGCAATTACTGGTAGATGAGGCAGGTTGAGGGGAAATGGGCCCAGCACAAGCTATATTACAAGACCTCATCATGAAACACCTCCAAGGGTACACTAATGATAGATGTTGTGTATTACAGTGCTAGAGTGCATGGGTTGACTTTTCCTGTAAGGGTCAGTGTATTGGAATTTTTTCTAATACAATTGCATGTGCTGGTACATTATTACATACAGACAGAGGAGAGTGCAATAGTGGACTTGATAATGGCACATTGATATGACAAATGTAAACAAAGAAACATTGGTAGCATCTGTTTCCAGCATCACATCAATGTATCCATAACCTGAAACTGTAGATGCCTAATGTTAACCAGATGTTTTGGCTGCTAACACTAACCATAACTTTGCCGTATTTTATTTTTTGTTAATTAATACTCGTCACTCGTGTGTACCATGTGTGTGTGAGCATTAAAACAGTCTTGGTCTTGGTTTGGTGGAATGTCAGCATTCATCTCAGTAGGGATGTCCAGACTACATTTTTGCTACTGATATCGATACCGATCATCAGTGGATGTGGTGAGTCAATTCACGACTCATGGTCAAGATGAGATATCGTAGTGATGTCACTGGAGTCATTTACTCAGACAGGCCGAATCTACAAAATTATAACCTAGAACCAAGGGAAAGAGTTTCATTGGATTATTAGAGAATGCTTGGAGGTGACTAGAACTTAATTATGTTGATAATTATATGTAAATCTAATACATGTCCTATACATTTTCTGTGATAAGCACTGAGTGGCCCAGTAGCCTTCTGACAAATGCTGTGTGTTTTCTCTATGAAATATGGTAATTATAGGCTACACTGGTGCCTGTTACTGTTCATGAATTTATTCAACTTGTAAAGTGGGTTCTCTTTAAAATTGGCGAAATGAGAACTCTTTGCCCATAAATGATTCTTATTAGCAGTCTAGAAATAAATGATTCAGAATGGGGGTTCAATAATAATTATTAGACTAGCTGTTTCAATTATACATTTTGAATTGAATGGATGTAGAGTGCACTGACCCTCAACCTTTCTGCACAGACACACTCAGGCACAAGCCATGTGGTGAAATCTTGCAGCTGTGAAGTTGAGTTTGAAATAAATTCAGCTTCAATGTGAAATCAGCTCCTTGCAGTATTTTTGAGACATATGATAAAAAATGACTTTTTGGAAATGTTGTTGTAAAGGTGAGCAGCTCATTCAATCCTGAATACTTCAGTCACTCCTGAGCTCAAACAGTTGTATCAGACCCATGTTTCCCCTTTAGATTGTGAGCATCTTTGACAATACACTAAGAAAATCTGAAGTAACAGAAAGTGGTTTAAGTTAACAAACAACAGCTTTAGGCGAGAAGCTTTTCTGTGGCTCTGTGCCAGCTGCCACACATCTCAGCTTCACTGGAAGAGTGATGTTTCCAGAAAAGAATAAATAAGCTTCATGATATAGATCTGTTTTATACGACTGTTTGCTGAGCATGTACGTCACAGATGAGTAGAAAAAGCAGCAACAAAGAACATTAGGTGTTAAAGTTAAGTTCAACATTTTACATAACATACTTGCAGTAGCATAGGTCAGACTTCAAATGACCCATTTTGGTGTAACTGATCACACACTGGACTTCTGCTTACTCTTATTTAGCTTGACAAGGATGTTATTTCCCTCTCTTTAGTGTTGTTATTAAAAAGGAAAATTGTGTCATGGTCGCCATTTTAACCAAGAAAGCACCTGAAAGACACAAATCTTGTTCAATTAATCAAACTTATTATGGTTGGCTTGCATATAAATCATTAATACACAGGCAAAGCTGACATCAATAAAACGTAACGGCCTTAATGAGTGAGGAGAGGGAAAAAAAGAGATCTGAGCAGATGTTCAAAATGAAAACCTCATCAACAATAGTTATGTAAAAATGTCATTTTATCTTTCAGACACAGGATGGTGCTGTTGAGCTGAAGAAAGAGCAGAGGATGTGAGCGTGTGTGTGTGTGAGAAATGCAGTGGGGGAGAGATAGTGGAGAGATACAGTGAGAGGCAAAGAGAAGGAGCAAAAGAAGTAAAGAAAAAAATAATTGTATGGCGGTGGTGGTGTGTGTGTGTGTGTATGTGTGCGGGAGCAGGGGGGGTTCAAAGATGGAGAAAAAAGGTAGCAAGTGAAGGGTTAATATGGTATAAATATCATATCGGTCTTCCCACTGTGTTAATTGCCTCCATTATTACCCTACTAGTTTCTGGGTCAGATGAATTTGTATTCAAGACAACATCCTAGGAGGAGACATTACAGAAAATTACAACAAATACAATACCAAAGACATCACTAAAAAAAATAAAAGAAAAAAATAAAAACAGGCCATTTTTTCAAAAGTAATAATTGTGAAAGGCAATATAGTGCTCTGCTTAAACATGTTTACCAACTGAGCTCCCCCTAAGGGCCTTGCCATTCTGTCAGACATGCAGTGAGCATCACTTTTGTTTTTGTGTTCTAGCTCCCCACCCTTTGACTGTTTGACTCCTCTAATGCAACACAGCCTCCTTCGAGGCAGATGAAATTGTTCCCTACACATTATGACAGTGCAATGAATTGCATTTAATTACACCAAAGGAGACTCATATCATCATTTTCAAGGACTAGGTTTCTGAGCCTGTCACTGTGTGGTAGTATGTGCACGTCTGCAAATTTTCCCCAGTCCAAGCACAGTGTGTGCATGTCTGTGTGAGTCTTCGTGCAAATCCCCCCAGCACAGCAAAGTCAATCTTGTGTGTTCAGCCTTTCGATGAGCGGATATCTGAACACTAACAGCTTGTCAGCGACATGTACAGGTTTGCAGACGAAACAGACCACCAAGTGATGTTCTGCTAGGTGACAACAACCTCTGGGAGGATGATGTAACACAGAAAGGAGGGGGCAGGAGAGACAGAGCCACACGTGCAGACAGAAACAACATACAGACGCAGCCAGTGCAACACAGTGGGGTAGATTGTGTAACAGATCAGCTTGTTGTCAAATTGGTGAGACTTGCTTCTAGGCTCTTTCTTAAAGCCAGACAGGAATGATGCAGCAAATCTGTAATGACTGCAACACACCCTCACAAGCATGAATCATTTATTTATGGCCGCATAAATCAAGCAGTGTGGTGATATAAACAGTAACAACATTGTTTTTTTGTTATTTCTTTTTTGAGATCTGTCAGTTTACATGGTTGCCACGAATAAAAACATAGAATCACAGATGACAGAGGCAGTCGTGAATCTACCAGAAATAGCTGTCACAGGCACAATCTGTTGCAAACTGAGGGCCTCTCCTCTTTGATAGACTTGTCATCTTAAAGCTCCCCACCTGGCTTCCACTTGCTAATAATGAAAATACAGCACTTGGCACACTGAAACCTATAATTATTTGTACTTGTGCAACCAAGGTCATGAATATAAAAAATGAAAGCCTGGCTTAGCTAATGGCTTGCTTGTTGTGTGCCCTAGTGCCATTCTGTCCTTTATATGTGAGCTGTAAGTCAGTGACACACCTTTTTTTTTTGTTAAGATTGAGCTAAAGGCTGCTGTTGTGTCAAGATAAGACGTCTGGATAAATAAAACATTTCAGACATTCCTGAAAAAAAAAAACATATTTACAGAACAAACAGTGCAAACGATATGAGCAGTCAGTGTCACTCTGGATCTACCAAATTATCCCCTGTGTATTCTTCTATTTTTCTTTTATAGTAATGATCATCGTGATGAATATCTCATCATGTGTTGAGATGTTTGACTTTTAGAGGCAGAAGTTGGCCAGTGTCTTAAAGGATAAGTTTTGCTTTCAGCCCTCTCAGCAGTTGATGTCTTTTCATCTAGACAGGAGGTGTTAAGGGTCCAGATGATATACTCAGACTCAACACCTATGAACCTAAAACTGGACACCTGTTTGCTATTCATGTACAGCAGATGAGTGCGTGTCCACAGCTTTGAGACTTCCACAAGTCCAAAACAGGCTCTTTGTTTCGTCCTGCTGATGGTGACAGCAAGGTTGTTATTCGAGTCCCACTCTGCAATGTACTTAAAGACAAGTACAGAGAAAGAGAAAAATAAAATAGAAAGTCCAAAACACTTAACAGCAGTGCTACGAAAACACATATCTTTTGAGAGGCTGAGAGTAGCACACTGATCTGTTATCGAAAAGGACATTATCAAAGTGTCTGCGCAGTTCAGCCTCTGAAAACAAATTATTTTTCATTGCACTTTACTGACTTAATTGCTGGTAAACATCACCTTCATGCTATTTATAATCGAAGTCAAGAGAACTTCGTGAGACATAATTGCTTTGAAAACTTGGAGGCAAAAGTGCAGCCATTTTCATAATATGATGACAGTACTGTGAATAATCTGCAATAAGGATCATGTCAATGCAGAACATGTCAATGTAATGATTTCAGCTTCACACATCATCGTGCATGTACTGCTAGTAGTGCTGGACTTACAGTGTCGGAATAGACTTGAACATCAAGATCAGTCTCTTTGTACGTTTTCATTGAGAATACTCATCCCACTTCATCAAAGCACATTGATTTTGGTAACTTGGCTAAATTACTTTTATGTAAGAGAAGAGTTGGATCCCTAAAATCCACTGATATCTGTCCTTCAGTGGAAAAGCTTCACTTTCACTTGCTCTTAGTTTGTTAAATAGTGACATTCATGTGGATTGGAGGGGCACCTGTGAGGCCTAACACTTGTTTTTGGTCGACTGGGTGCTTATCTGCTTGCTCCAAGGCATTTTTCACTGGAGGTTGCCAGATAGTAACCTGATGGGTATAAGGACACGCTGCACACTTGTCATATGCACTGATGAGTCAAGGCGGTTTGACTGGGCCAAAGGACAGGGTTGGGATTGACTGGGTTTAGCTGGCTCAGCATTGACTGTACACAAGGAGAAATGTATCGAACCACTTTGTTGCCAAACATTGAACCATATATTACAAGTATCAAGTTTATTCTTCTTGGAGTGGAAAAGCTTCTGCAATCTGTAGTCAGAATCCAGGAGAATGACTTTACTCTAGGATGATAGACACCTCACTGACATAAAATGTCATTATATGTGATTTCTACGTTGGTGAAGTTTTGTTAAAGCTAATTAACCAAATAAATAATTTGCTTTATTTGATGATTTGATGATGATAATAATCATTAGTTTAAAAAAAAAAACAATCAACAAAATTCATTCATTCATAATTCTTAAACAGGAACACATTTTCTGAGAGACATATTTCACTAAAGTGGAATGTAGATGCAGTGGAAAAACAATTAACAGTGCAACCTTTAATCAGCTTCATGGGAGAAGCAGACAGGGATACTGAAGGACACACACTGGAACACAGAAAACCTCAAACACTTTGCTTTCACACTGACCTGACAATCAGAGATTTGGCGGTAGCTGCACACATATTTAATTAAAGATCTCTGAACTTGCAGAGTTAATTACTATTATTGGAAACAAACAATGAGGTTTTGCGCTGAACAATAATGACGATCATAAGGACACACAGGTTCTTTTTGTTACATGTATTATTTATTTTTTTATGCCATCGTTATTGACAACACATAGGCTACCAATAATAAAAGCAAGCACTTGAGCCCAGCTAATGGGTGAATACTGGCATACGAAGAGCTTCATAAGCGATTTACTGCTCCCAAAGTAGCAAATGATGTAAGCCATTATGAAAAATTCCCAGCATGAGACAGATTTGTGTGAAACAGCAGAGCCGTTTCCTTCATAAAAGAAATACTCACATAATGCACTGCAGTACTTTATTGGTGTGGTTCAAAGACATAATGACTGAAAAAGCCCTTTTAAAGTCAAGCACCATAATATGCAATGATTCAAATAACTCCCTCTTAAGCAACAGAAAATAAAATGATCCTAATGAGTCCTCCTTTCATGTGCCATGGGATAATTTGAGCTCACCCATTTCCAACCATTGTTAGCAGCATGGATGAGTCCTTCCCTATACGCATTATCACACATTGCGTTTTACTAAAGCTATATGTTATACACAATACACCTAATGTTCAATGGAAATGGTCTCGCTGCAATTTGTTGATGGGAGCAAATGGATATATTGATATCAGAGGATGGCTTGGGAGCTGTGATTAGCACATGGACTATTGAAGATGAAGATGGAAACTTAACTAAATCTGTAGGCACCATCTATGTTCAGCACATGTGTGTCTCATTTTCACTGATAGATATGATTTTAAGAGGCAGCGCTGCATGGCAGCTTTGTAAAAGCTTTCAGGCATGTGTTCGTGGAGGCCTTATGAGCCAAACACTTCCTGTCAAGTGGTGTATGGTCTTTGGCTTTGTACTTATATTAGGAAGTTACAGCAGTTCACCCATGTTTCTATTGTGTTTTTATAAGGAAGAGGGCGTGAACAAGAAAAGTAACATATCATTAAAAAACTGTATTAACTTATTAAATTTATGGTGACATGTATGTAATTGCCTTTCCCAGACATTGATGTCAAAACAAATGTCATAGGCGTTCTATATCTGATGAGTTTATAATGTTATGATCATGGTATGGTATATGTGGCAGTATTATGATAAGAATAATAGTGAATGTATTTGTGTGGTACTTTCCATTAATGCACATGCATAAAATAACACATTAGGGGAATCATGACATTGAAAATGGGGGGGGGGG
>OMNW01001839.1:28430-64812 GCA_900303245.1 Selene dorsalis | reverse complement strand
TAAAATATAAAATATATAAATATATATATATATAGTTTGATAACTTTGTTGAAAGTTAAGCCATCTTTTATGCTGGTTTGACCTCTGCTATTCCAGTGCAAACTAATGTGGTAAGTCACAGCTCTGGATGCACAGGATTGAATGTGCTCATTGTCCTTCAGAAGAGTCATGTGTCTGCACAATAATGTGGCCCCTCCAAGCTAAATGGGCCCACATTTTGAAGAGATATAGAGGAAAGTGGGACAGGTTTTGCATATATTTGAAGAAATAAGCCGCAATAGACAAATTTCAGGAATTTTTAAGTCCATCTGCACCGCAATGTCATTGTTCATGGTCAAATCTCAAAATTCACATTTGAGTGACGTATGTAACTATTCCCTCTGACAGTTTCAGATCAGCTGACTCATAAGAAACTGTAAGACAATATTGTGCATCAGCATCCCCAAACCCCAAAACACAGAGCACACACAGTCTGTTGCATCTCTGTTTGAGTTGTCCCCATCCTTTGTCTGTGTCCTTATGATGACAGATAAGCACCTTGATGCTCCCTCAGACAGAGGCACACAGGCAAACACACGCAGACACACTCAGACACACAAATATACTTAGAGCTGTCAAATTATCTGTGTGTGCACGTGTTGTGGCTGCAATTGTAACAAGAAGTAATTGCTACTAGGGGTGCAATGATTAATCGATGTTGTTGACAAAAATCGATAATAAAATTAGTCAACAACGAATTCAAGAGTCAGTTACATCGTTGCACGTGTTTTTCACACTGTGGAGCTAAACTAAACGTTGCTCCTTCCAATCTCAGCTGGGAGTTGTGCTGGCTGCCTGGGTGATTTTGGTTTAAGCGTGTGTGTGAGCATGGGGGTCGTTAAGAAACCCATTACTTTCAATATAGACGCGCGTCATGCACACTCACAACCAAAAGCAATGCTGTAGCGTCGTATATTCAGTGCAATCCGCTTGTTTTTCGCGCACGTCCACAGCGCACAGCTATACAGCTACTCCTCCCTCCAGTGGTGTGTCAGATCTAGGTGTTGTGCTGTAGTATGCACCCTTGCCGTGAAATGACCCCCTCAAAAAGTGAAGCAATTTGCCTTTATATTGCAAACAAACGCAGGGGAAATGCCGTCTCATGATTGAATTATTTGTGAAGGGAATAGAACAGAAAAACATTGGTTACTCACACTCTTTAAAACTCTTCTTATGAGTGTAAATAACCAATGTTCTTCTCAACTCAAAATCCTTGTATCACGTAATTCGTAACGGCTACTGCTACCATCTCACAGGAAAAAAAACACCTAACAGACTGAGACTCCACAGGCATTGTCCCATAAGACGCCCCCCCCAATCCCAGTGTTTGTTCTGAAGACTGACATGGCATGTAATACCCTGCCATTTTACATAAAAGCTGCTGTGTAAATCAAATGCCTTTCTGATGAAAGGCATTTGATTTACACAGCAGCTAGTCACCGGACATCACCGGACATCTCCGCCAAACAGAGCAGGATGTGTTGCACAACAAAGGCTTTACACAGGTTCAGGAGGGGTGTTTGAGAGGAGCCCGGAATTAATGAAATCAGGAGAGCCACAATAGTGCTATGAGCCAGATGGGGGATGTTGAAGTGGGTGAGATCTTCACAGGGATTTGAAAACATTGGAGGAGAGAAAAAAAAAATCTTTTGTTTATCGAGTGTTTTTCCTCATGAGCTAAAACAAAACAGTGCAAAGATGTGACAGGATACAACAGGAGAAAAAAAAGCTAGTAAGAATATAATTTTGAAATTTGAGAATAATTATTGGCCAGCAGAGAAGCGTAACTTTTACTAAACCTGCTCTGACGGCTGCTTGTGCTTTCAGATTCCCGATGTTTTCTGCTGTGACGATTTAGGTTGAAGAGAGTGTGTTTTTCTCTAATTTTGTACAGGCAAATAAACAGCTCGACTTATTGCTCCTAATTAAGAGGACACTGGGATTCTTGCCCATCTGGTATGCTCACTGATTTCACTGAGCATTGCATGTTATGCATCAATGGCTCAAGGCTAATAAATACAGGTTCATAGGCTTTTCTGTTGTTGGTTTGTTTTTTGTTTTTTTGCACTTTAAATTGATCCCTTAAAGAATAATGACTTAATTTGAGCATAAAACAAAGCTGAACAAAAAAACAGAAGTATATGGTAATTTCACAATTGAGAAACCAATGCAAATGTTAACAAACTCTAGCTCCTTCACTGAAGCATGACAATTAAGCTGTGATTCTTGAAACTAAATCACATTAGTCTTCAAAGTTGCCTTTAAACAGTGTTAATTATCAATGTGTACCGCCCACATATTTAAAAAAATAAAACTTCTGATGAAGTCTTTTGAATGACTGATCAGTCATGCTGTATTTGTTATTGACCCAGAAGTGGTTTACATGTTCCCAGAATGAAATAAGCCACTTAATAGACAAAATCTTCCCACTCAGTATGGACAACAATATCATCAATATACAGTATTCAGAAGAGAAAGTATCAAAGTGAGGGTAGATTGCATAGAAGCAGGCCTTGAGAGCCTCATCGCCATGTCTCAGTGACTCCATTAACAAATGCAATCTCAGAGATCATAACTAATCTTTGGAATTAATTAAAAATCTCTATTTTTTTTCTTCTTTTTTTTGTCTGTACATTTGTCTAATTAAGCTAGTGTGGACCATGGTTTCGACTGACAAAGCTAATCCAGTTTTCAAAATGAGATTGAAATTCTGCAAATCAACAATCTCAGTCTAGCCCTCTATTTAATATTATTTAATCATATGCAGCTATGGATTTTAACTTGGGAGAATGGATTATAGCCAGCCAGTGATATGGTCAACCTGGTGAGGGTGACATCATCCCAGTGGGAAATTAACCCACTGTTTTCTACTGACTCCATACTACCCAGATTAAAGTGTAGTTGCTTTCACGACTGCATTTTCATCTTAGGATACCAATGCCAAAATCAGTAATAAAATGGTGATCACCAAGCTGAATTTGCCCTTCTCCCCTCTCTCAGTTTTATCTTTATTCCACATTGTTGCTGTTAACCTTAACACAGAGATAATGACAGCTCTTTGCCAGAACATGACATTTACCTTAGCATCAATAACGACTGCAATAAAAATAACTTCGGTGTAGAAACTGGAAGATTGGCGCCCGCTGAGGTCATGCCACCATCCCTCTTATTTCTGTCGCGTAACTTTCGGTTCCAGTTTGCTTTCATTGCCCTGCGACAGCGTTTGATCCTCCTGCCTCTGTATTTCTCTTTTCGCCCAGCTTAGCTGACACGCTGACACTAACAAGCAGCGCGCCTTCGGATCTCCTCGGCACTGCTGTCTGCAGTGCCATAAATGCACCTGTCTTTGATGCGCAGCGCAGGAACAACAAGTCATTTAGTCGTTTTGGTTCAGCAAGCAGGCCGTTTGTTAGTTAGCCCCAGGGTAAAGCTGTCTGCAGGAGGCAGGGGAGATGAAGAGGATGGGGAGGGGGTGTGGGCAAATTTATAATGCTTGCAAAAGGATTTTTAACCTTTATATTATATCAGCAGAGCTACATAAAGGGAAGGAATAATTCTGTACATCAAATAGAGCTAAGTGCTGAGAGGAAGAGCTAATTTAATGAGAAAGATAGCAAACTAATTGCAATTCTCAAGTGTTTGCCTTAAATCTCAGACTGCTCATCTCCTTTAAAATTAACAGTAAATTCCTTCTATTCTTTGTTGTGCTCTTGTGCCTTATTATTGCTCAGAGTTTTTATTCACCTTTTTTACTTAATTTATTTCCTCCCCATTCCCCTCAAGAGGCCTTGAAGATGCTGCGCTCCAGTGACCTCTTTGTCTAAGTGTTAGTCAAAAAATAAGTAAATAAAACAAAAACTGACACTTAACAATGGAACAGAATAAACAGAAATATTGGACAGATAAAACAAACTGTTAAAAGGTTATCTTGCCTCATGTTTGTCTTTCCCTTTTGGTGAAGACATGAAACCTTGTGATGAAATATTACATTACTACACCTGTCAACCAATTCTTAAGCTAAAATCACATTGCAGTTGGATAGATATGTCACTACATTTGAGTGATGTTCCTGTATGTCTGTGGTGCGGGATGTTTAACCTCATTCTGCTCACCTGAAAGGACGTAAACTGTAGCAGGGATTCTAATTTATTTAAATCTGATTCAGCACTGGCCTCACTCTTTCAGATGGATGAAAAGGTTCAGGTGTTTTGACATTGAGGCCTCTGTGACCTTCTCACTTTGGACCATATCTTTCATCCAGCTCACTGTGTGTGTGTGTGTCTGTGTGTGTGTGTGTGTGTGTGCGCGCGCGTGTATTAATACATGCACATTATACTTTATTCATTTTGTAAAACTCTGCTTTTTTCTGCATAATCATGTGCAGCTAGTTTGTGAATTTCTGGTGTACTCAACCAACTGTCACAATAAGTACTACTCAGCCTGTGAACAGTTGTAAATGTGTTATATGGCTCTGGAGGAGCTTTGCTTAGTTTAAAGAAATAAATGTAGTGATGTTATCAGGGTTATCTCAGGGCTTTGAGACATTTTTTAAACTAACTGCATCAGTCAAGCTTTGTTAAAGTGGGATTCAAAAGACCAGGAGGAGAGAGTTCACTGACAGATTATGTTGAATTGCAGCACGGGTATTGTAGGATGCAGTATTGTTTGGCTTTGCTGTATCTTGTGTTGAGCTTTGCCCTAATTGTTCTTGGGTCTGAGGTGGACAAAATAATACGAGCATTTCAGCAGTGCAACACAAAGCAGCACGAACCGGCTCAACAAAACCTGAACATTAACATGGAAAACATGGTTGTAGGATTTGTGCAGAGCTGGTGTGTTGGGCTGCATTAGTTTTAGTGGGATGTTGCTTATAAATTAACTATATGACAGAGGGCATGGATAAAAAATGTGATGCAAACAACTGATACAGGTTATACAAATGCAGATTTCTGCAGGTGTCATACAATTGCAGATATATATATAAAAAAAAATGTTATCTGCATCTGTTTCACAGATAGGTGCACTATCAGTCACTGCATCTCCTGAAGCCATTTGAAGTTACATTTGATGTGAGGTAAAATAGGAAATACCACATGTTTGGAAAAAGAGGCGTAACCAGTATTACTGCACATCAGTGGATGCAGTTAACCACACAGACTTGCTGTATCACTATCATGACTTGAACGCCTGACATATTAACTGGGGAAGAAGTAGTGTGTATGGCAGGTTATTATGGCAGCTAGTTGAACAATCAAGTTCAACTAGCTGCCATAATAACCTCTAATTATGTTCTATATCTGTCAGTCAGGGGAAGAGGACTGAGGTCCAGGGGAGACAGTTTTGGAACAGTAGAAAATATCATGTTAAACTGGCTCACTGCCATAACTATTTTTGCCTGTGCCATATTGCTGCTGCAGAATAGAAACACTGCTCTCTGTTTATCTCCCTTGATTTGAAAGTTGTTCCAGCCATTGGATTTTGTGTATGTTTCTGGGCCCACCTCCCTGCGCAGGTCAGATATCTGTGGTAAAAACTAGGCGTTCTGTATTTCTTATTTCAGTCCTAGATGTTATGTTTCCATCCTGTAACATCGAGCCTCTAGTAAGGTGTTCAGTTACAGCTTGACACAAACAAGGCCAAACTATGCAGAGTCTCACCCACTGCACCACATGAGCTGCTTTTTAATTTTCTCATTATTTTAACCCTTCCATTAATCACCTTGTGCCATGTCTATGCATTTGCGCCCGTTTGCGTACGTGCATGTGTAACACTGTGTCAGCCGTGAACACAGTGGCTCTCGAGATCATTAATCAACTCAAGGCAAGCCAGCCAAGGGGCTCCCAAAATGTCAGGGCGGGGGGGGTTTGCTGCACTCTGTGCTCCTGTGTGCTCCTACACCAGGGAGCTGATCGCAGCACATCACTCCCATCAGTCCCAGATGGTGGGGGAGAGCAGTGGGAGGCCATGAGGAAAGAGGATGTGTGTATACGTGTTGGAGACAGCCCAGTAAGTCTGCAGGAGCTGGCCCACGAAAACCAAGCACATTCTCTCAAACAATGCCAGGCTAAAATTAAACTTTTACCAGCTTTGTAAACCTTCTTGAACAGACAGATCAGAAAGATGAGATGCTTCGATTTCACACTGAGACAGACAGTATCTCTCAGCTTTCAATTTGGTGGCACACAGGTTTGAAGCATCTATTCAACATCACTGTATGCTTTGATAAGGTGACAGAAAGAGTGGAAAATGTTACGGCAAGAATACAAGAGGAGAGAAGTGGTAGTGCACATTAAAAGCTAGTAGATTTAACTGAAAGCTAACAATTTGGCACTTTCAAGAGGTAAACAAAGTTTTGAATAGGTCTGAAGCTGGGGGTGAAATAGAGGGTGTTTTACAGACCAGAAATTCAATTCTAAATTTTAGAGCAGTTGTTATTTCACAGTGGTGGAGCCTTTTTTTTCTCACTCTCTGAGGAGACAATAGTTACACAGGCTAACCTAAAATAAGAAATACAGTGATAAGTGAGTGTGAGGTTGCAGACAAGAGCAGAGGGTTTGAAAGAAAGTTTCACCATTGAGAAGCCACAGCAAAACTAGGATGGATGGATGATGGCAAAATGTGTCATTCAGTGGATCTCAGTTGGAAAGCCTTAACTGTCATCAACAAAAGATTACAGGTTACGGGGCGTGTTGCGGTGCGCAGAGACGAGAGCTGCACTGATGTTGTAAGGTTGGTTTTCAGCCGGGAGACTTATATAAGTCCCTTTGGCCATATACCTAGTAGCAATACCTAGTTATTTATATAGTTTCAAATCTCAGTCTGTAGTTATCATCTTTACTGTGACAGGAGAACTAAATCTAAAATGCACTGAATGTATTTGTCAAGCTTTATTTGAATAAAGCCACATGTGGAGAGCCTTTGGGACCAATGTTGCCTCTGAGCGGTACATGTGTCACAGGCAGTTTGCAGAATTATGTATAACTTTTGTTAACCCTTTTGTTTATCCATACACACAAATACATGCACATGTCGTGTCTATGGAGGATTTTAAGTTTGCTCTTAACTTTGGCTTTAATAAATGATTCTAAGGGATAGAGAGAGATGCATAGAGAAAAGGATGCGTAAGAGAGATAGAAAGGTGGGTGTCGGCTCTAGAAAGCAGAGGAGCGTTGGGGTGGAATAGAGCTGTTTTAGATACAGCGTGTCACTGTTAGGAGTACCAGAATGGATACATAGGGGAAAACTGTGTCCTTTGACAGTTAGCCTGGGGTGTAGCATAAATAAGGGATGGTTAAACCAAGCAATGCACAGCCCGCCTCATGCGAAATAACCTAGAGGGTTTTAAGGAGGATGTGGATGTCAATTTATGTGTATTTGTCTGAGGCGAGTGGGCTACACAGGGCATAAACAAATGAAGAAAGAGCTCTAGCGCTCAGATGTCGGGTCCCTCCCTTCAGGAAATTGTTAGCTCCTTATGCATACTGTACACAAAAGCACACACACAAATAGCACTGCATATAGCATACACACACCGAGGGATAATGTCTTACCATAAGAGAAGCACAGGCGCAAGCAAAGTCAGCACTGCGATTTTGATTTACCTCATTCATCAACCCTGAACATCCGGATGCACGCGCGCCCACGCATGCAAACACACAACCACTCTATGCATCGGCTTTGTCCCAGTCCTTTGCACCAGAGATGGCCATTATCTTGGTGTGCCCTTGTTTGAGTGTGAAACATTTTCATCTGCTATGACTCATTGCTTTGAGAGTATACCAGCTGCCCAATGCCCAAGTGTGTGATCATGGCATAAAGCGTACAGCGGCAAGCAATGTCTGGCTGGGAAGCCTCAGCAACGGACTAATTAGGCTTTTAACAGAGAAAAGGCAACAGGCTTGAACTGCAGATGGTGTGCAAGGGGAAATTGTCATAATATAGGCTTTTTTTCCTTGTCAATAATAGATGCACCCCACAATCACTGCACATTCATTGTTTATCAAGTGAGCTCTGGGCTTGAAAGAAGCATCAGTTAGCGCTCTTTGACAAACCATAAGGCGACTGAATGGCTCTCTGTGCCCCACACCTCCTGTTTAGGAGGTGTTGCTCTGCTGTAGATTCCTGTAGTGGCCCTGGGCAGCCTACAGGTGCGAATGTAAGTGGGTGAATGTGAAGCACGACTTGTGCACATTCTCAACCCTTCCCCTGGAGTAATGATCAGATGATCTGTTTATGCTCCTCTGGAAACCCATTAAGTGATTAAATTCAAATGAAAACTCATGCTGAGCCGTAGTGTCTTCTCATTTCCTGCTGAAAACACCGGATAACTGTCTGTTTGTTCCGGTGATTGATTAATGATTGATTAAGTAATTTCACACTACTGTACCAGCTCCTTTTAACTTTTTCAGTTTGGCTGCACTAAACAAAATGCAAACTGACTACAGTTTGTCACCATTGATCTGCTGCTTTTCCCAAAGCCTGAGTGTAGCTGAAGCCCTAATCATTTAAAGAAGCCTTTAATTGAATCCCTCATATTTTACTATCATTACTTTATTCTGTATTTATTTTCATTTACATGTTATCACCTACTCTCGGATCTGACTGTTCACTAAGTAAGTCAGACCTTGACAGGGACCTTTTGTTATGAGAAAATCAGCATTATTTGTGAGAGTGGGGAAAAAAGGACAATCCACCTGAATTTGATAAAGTCAGTTTTCAAAAGAAATCTAATTTTTTCAGCATTTGTTCATGCTGTTTTTATATCAAACACTTTCTTCCATCTGCAGGAGTGCCTGCCCCATCTGTGCTTGATAAAATAAACTTCAGTTTATTGATCAGGAGTACATGCAACGGTAGATAAGATTTCAAATTTTCTTTGAGGTTTTTGCTTTGAGCACATCTTTGTTCTCTGTGGTCAGTAGCAAATACTTTTTGCTCTGTTGATGTTTAAAACACACACACAAACATAGACACACACACACAAAAAAAAACTTTATCTCAGCTGCCGAACATGCAGCACCTTATCAGTCTTTTGTCGCCTTGTCACTTTTTTATTGGGCCAACAGCTCTTCTGCTACTCGGCTGATTGGTTGCTTATAGCACACTTAAATGATTCCAACAAAACAGAACAAAGCTGAAGCAACAGGTTACCATGTTTTAAATTAAAATCATCTCACTTCTCTTTTCCATTACTGGAGTCTATCTCAGGGTGTGAAAGTTAAAAGCATCTGACCTGATGTCCTGTGACACTGTACAACCACGGCATTTGCCACAAACCTTTTAGGGCTTAACACATCCTAAATACCTGTCAAATGCCATGCGGCAGTGCAGCAGGTATTCATAGGCAATTCAGCCAGAGCAAAAGGGCATCAAAGCAGCCTCCATTTGCACAGGGAATTTAAAAAAGTCTACTAAAGGAACCAAAAAAAAGGAAAGGAAATGTCTACAATGTCAAACTTCATCACACATGTAGACTCTATGTACTCTGTGTATTTCATGCTGTGTTAATTGATGACTCCTAAGTGCTCAAAGTGAGCGTGTGAGGTTGTTTGTCTCTATATTATCCCTGTGATAGACTGGTGACCTGCTCAGGCTCTACCCAGCCTTCACCCTTTGTCACGGATGAGCGGTATAGCTAATGGATGGATGGATATCACATCAGCTTTATTTGAAGTCTCTTCATCCACTTTAAAATATAATGCAATTTGCTCTCATATGATTCGTCCACCAGAGATAATCACAACAAGTGTGTCCTCTCTAATTTAAACATCTGGGACACAAAAAAATCATTGAACACAGTAACTGAATACACAGGCAGGAGTACAGTGGCAATGACATCGAACTTGAACATTAGACTTGCACTCTTTCATGATACAGACCACACTAAATTCAAATGGCATTCAGTGATTAAACCTTTTTTCCCTGAAGGCTTTTCATTTCACCCGTTTTGGCAAATTGTAAATTTTTGATGAAAACTCCCCTGAGGAGCCTGTTTAAATGTGGGGAGTGGGTGGGAGGCAAAGAAAGTCCCTGATAGTGATTTTGAGCTAAAGAGCGTCTTACACATCACTCTGTTGGAGGCTCCTCAGACCAAATGATTTATGGGCAACATGTCCAGACCTAATTGGATCTTTGAAATACCCATCCCCATTGTCCACTGTCTGACTGGCGTTAATGGCAGGGCACTGCCAGGCTATCATGATGTGGTGCTCCACCATGCCCTGCCGTCTGTGGCTCTCTCTCTGTCTCTCTGTCTCTCTGTCTCTCTCTCCCTCTATCTCTGTTTGCGCTGGATGCCAAGTTCACAAATAAACCAAAGAAATGCACCCCTGCTCTTATTTATCCTATAGAGATGTTCTTGCACATCATAGCATTCACACACACACACACACACACATCTCCCTGGAGATATGTTGCCAGGCAACAGGAAGCAGCAGCACTCCCCACTTCCCTTCTATAGCCCCGTTCTTTTCTTTTTTATTATATTTTTTTTCTTTTCTGAATCTGCTATCAAAGGTAAAAGGAAAAGAAAGGCAATGCAGTGATTAAGTAAAAGCAATATTTCTTTTTGGTGCTGAATATCTGTTTGCTGACATACCAATATTCTTTGCCCAAATGAGCTCATCAAAATATATATTGTTTCTATTATATTTCAAATTGTGTTTTTTTTGGTTGATTCTACTTATATATTCAGGATCCAAGCAGTCTCACTGTCTGGAAGTACATATTTTTAAACATGTCCTGCACAGTTATCATCTTGTTTGTCTGTGCAGGAGTGGAGCTTTGTCGACATTGTCAGTATATAACTGAGATCTTTATCACAGTCTCATAACTTTAGCCTGAATTTTTACATTTGCTATGGTCTGAGGTTGCTCAATGGACTCCTCGCTCACAGACATCTACATAAACCCTTCTTACACATGAATGGATGAACGCACCACTCACTGGGCTGGCATTGGCCTGGCACTTTTGATTTTCTCCCTGGAAAAGAACATGGTTAAAAAAAAGTCAGGTTTTCCATTAAAGTGCCTATTAAAATTGGTTCTCTGAATGTAAGGAGAGAAGTGGGCAATGCAATTGCACAATCTTGCTGTTTTTCATGATTCTTACTTATTCAAGACATTCTCTTTTAGTCTGGCTCTTGTTCGGTTATCAGCTTCTGCAAACATTGGTGATCCTGGACAGCTGGTGCTGCAAAGCCTGTTATCAATTCGTTAGATTAACCCGTGTTTGTCAAAAGAAATGTTCTCAAAAGAGATGAAACGCTGATATTTATGGGGAGGTTTCAGTCTTTTTTCTATATTTTTTAAAGAATATTTAGAAAGATAAAGCCAGCTTGTCACAGTTTTAGTAATCTAAAAACAGGTGTATGTCTTTGGCAGCAGAATTAAACTGTAAATACAACTTTTAAAATGTTAGCGTCTACACAGAGTCATGTAAAAGAAAGCTCCTGGATGTTTTTTGTCTGCTTGAGCTCTTGATGAAGCCTGGTTTTGCTTGGCTACAACACAGAACTCCTTCAGCAGTCTCACTTCATAATTTAGGTTCACAAAAATCATGTATTTTCACACCTTGTGCATCAGTGAGCGGTGTGATTTACTAGAGGCAGTGCATAGACATTCAGCATATTTGCCTTGTATTTATCAAGACATGAAGCCGTTAAATAGTACTTTACTGACAATGCTGTCGTCTTCGTCACCTTCAGATTTCCATTCCAAAATGAGAAGTGTAATTAAAAATTAAAAAAAGCCAGGAGATTGTTCTCCTATTTCAAGTCATAAAGTAACCCTCCTGCGTCCTTGAGCCCTCGCCAAGACTAATGACAAGCCTTGCTGTCTCTCCATTTGTTTTCCTCATGTCCTCTGCCACGTTGCAACACAGTTGGAGAGAGATTACAGTTGTATTGGGTGCCGCCTGTCACTGTACAAATGCCTGTCATTAATTTCACAGGCAGAAGGCAATTTCAGAGAAGTGGATAAGTTCTGATAATGATGCGAGCTCCACAGCTTGTGCTGTCAAGCTGTGGAAAGAAACATCAGGTCAAATACTTCTTTTCTCCTTGTTTCAACTTTTGTGTCTGTTTTTTTTTTCTAATTAAAAGGACCTAGAATTTTTGCAGATGTTTCTCTTTTGATATGTCTGTTGACAGACCTGAGATAATGCTTTTGTGGTGGAACTGGGTTTGCAAATGAATGCAGTGACAGAACAGAGAATGAGAGAGAAGGATGATTGAGATGGAGTGGAGGATATGAATTGTTGTACCATCCTTTCAACAATGCTCCTGCCCTCTTACGCTCTCCTATAAATGACCCCATAAGCCTGGTAATCATAAGGAGCTGTTGTCTGAAATCTGAAACCACTTGTAGATTTGTTTCTCTCATTCAGAGAGCTGCTCTGATTTATCCCAAGCTGTGTATTCATCCAATGGGTTGTCTCATCCTCCTCATATCCTCTCTAATGACTCTGTGTGTGTGATTGCATTAGGGCCATGATAAATGTAAAATAGGAGCTCACCACTGAGTGCATCATCCCAAATTACTCTGCAGACGACGCTAGTTACAGATGGGACCAGGAGGGACGTGTTGCTTTTGAACCGCCTGCGTCACAGCGTTGTTGTTTTCACACTAAAAGCGAGGTTGTTTTTTTTTATTTCCCTTCCCAAAAAAACACAGCCTGTAAATCCACCGAGTCCTCCTCGTGCTATCGCCGGCTGATGAGATTTGTGCCTACTCAGCCCAGCAGAAAATTTAGTGAGGTTTCACACATGCTAATAACAAATTTTATATGAAATATGCAGGAACTGTTTTTTCGGTGGTGTTGAGCAATTTGTACTCTGTCGTTAGCACCATAAACCAGAGTCATCCACACACATTTGTAACTATAAATGGCATAAAATAGATCACTGCAGTGCAGGTTTTGTGGGTTTATTGCTATACACTAATAGGCTAAAATATTTCACCATTTACCATCTATATATTGTGACATTTATTTTAGGAGTTAGCTTAAGTTATATCTCTGCCAGCTGTTCTCAGCCTTTTCTAGTGGTGTATGACTTTTTATGAACCCACATTAGCCTGTGTGCTAAAATGTGAAATAGGGAAATTTGCTAAAAAGAAATATCACTTAGGCTTATATTAGCTGATGAAGTTATTTTATTTTTATGCTCACTAGTTTTTGTAGTCTCTTATTGTTTAAGAAACAACAGCTCAAGACTGCAACCAAGATGGTCACATATGTAACTATATTTTGTGTATGTGCAACATTAAAGGGCTTTTCATTCCATACAGGATACAACACACTTGAAATAGATGGTAATAGTATTTATACTAATACTGAACCATTAAATGAGGAAAACAAGGGAAGAATCTCACCAAGGGATCTGTCCTCTAAGTTTAACAAGTTTCACACTGATCCCAGTTAATGGTGCTCTCATCCTGACAGCTGACACATTTCTGCATACAGTATGTTGACAGGAAACATACTCAAGATCATTTTCTAGCCCTATTGATGTGAACTTATTGTAATCAAATCATAGTCAAAGTGTTTGCCCTTGGCAGGAATCTTTGTGTCTCTGTGAATCTTTGTCACTCAGCTCCAAAACTGTCCAGTAAGTCCAATTCGGCCTCCTGTTCTTTTTTTTTTGCTTTTTTTGTTGTAGTTGTTGTTTTTGCTGCAAAGAAAATGAACCCCCCTCTCCACCTTATTTTTTCCAACCTTAAGTGTATCTGTTTTATTCTGTTATTGTGAAAAATAGAAGAGTGAGTGAGTCAGAGTCATTTGGCAGAGGTGGTATTTTTGCCTATTGTTTTATCTCTGTCTTTCTTTCAGAATACAAACTCTGGGCGTGATGCCCACTCCTCTGTGTAGCGCATCGATAATAAATAATCCATTACACCTCTGCTGCTTTTATAGAAACAACTGAGAAACTTGTCTCACAAATTCTGCAACATGCAGAAAAGCACCTCGATATGTCTGGTCGTCTGGCCCACTTTACCGTGCATTTTAATTGGCTCTAAGTGTGGAGAGGAAGTACGACCGCAACAGTCAAAAGTTGAAGCACTTCAGCAGCCTGTCTCTGGAGCAGCAAGGCGGCTTTCCTCCAGTGCTCTGCAAATGTACAGTCCTGACAAATCCTTATTAGGGGCTCCTACTGTACATCACTACAATATGTGTGTATGGGTTTATGATTTTGCACTACTGGCCAGGGAAGCATATTTGACCAATTAAACCAGGATGTATTTGCAGTGTGTGTGTGAGTGTCAGTGTGTGTCTGTGTGCAAGTGAATGTGTGGGTGTGAAAATATTTAGAATCCTCTTGACACCCAATTAGAGAGCAACCTGACATGACCTCCAACTTCAAGAGACACCAAAAAGCTAACTAGAAACAACAACTTGGAACTGCTTGACAAAATGGCCTCACTAATGAGCGCCTGTAAACACAACTTTATTCTTGCTGATTGGTATTTAAAAGAAAGGAAAGACTACAGTGTGTGTGCGCTGAGTCTCTGACTTTCATTACCACATATAATGAATGCACAGGGACTAGGTATTGTGCCAGTGGTTATCTGATATTTTGATAATATACAGTATGTCCAGGACGGTTCACTACATGTCACTCTCGAGACTGTTTGTTTTCAGTTATTCTAATTCCCAGCTGAAAAATATCCACACTATTTGAAAGGAACAGAGCTGTCTCTAAACTGATATTATTCTGAAGTTGTTTTGTTTTCACTGCAAGAAATTACTCTTGACACTAGTTTACAGTAAATATGACCCTTCTGACAGGCATAGCTCTGAAATGCTTTTGGCAGGGGCTCATTGTGGTCGAAAGGTTAAATCACAAACCACAAGCCTGCAATATATAATGCTTTGATTCACAGCCATAGGACCCCTGGTACATGTCATGCCCCTCTCTTTGAATACGTTTTCAAATATAACCCCTCAAATGATCCTCCTTGTCATGTTCAGTTGATGAGCTTATTTTCTAAAGATATGCATTGACTCCTGTAAAAAGCAAAAATAAGTAACTAAAGTAAAAAGGTGGATTTTCTTTTCTTCCTTTCCCTTTTTGGTAAAACAAAAGAAGTTGGCATTTGGCTTCAGTTGTCACGTCAGCCTTGTACTCTGAGCAATGAAAAGCTCTGACAGTCTCTGTAAATTCCCCTAAATCTGCCGCTGTTCTTTCTATCATTTGTCAAGTGGCTCAATCACAGAAGGGGCCACTTTGGTATAATTTAAAATCTCTGTTTTAGATGGCATGTAATTTTTTTATCAAATAAGTAGCTGAGATTTTGTGCCTCAAACAGTGAAACAGTTTTCTTTATTGTGGTGGGAGTGGGCCACCTCCAAAAGTGATGAAGTCTAGTCAAACTTCCCAGGACCGTGACATGAATTTACTGATGTAGACACAACTGTCTGCTCCGGTCCATACTGGACACTCATGTCTCGATTGATCGCGCTCATGAAAACGAACAAAACTCGCGATCAAAGCAGACCCTGGAGTTCCCATGGCCACACTCTTCACATCACAGAAGAGGAGCAGGTCTGCGGGAAGAAAGGAGGAATGGCGTCGGGGGTGGAGGATGAAAAGGAATATGAAACAGTCAAGTGGAGATCAACTCTGCTGATCCTGCTTTTTGATCTCCATCTCCTTAATATATACGACTCTACACAAGCGTCATAACAGCACTGTCGGTCTGTCAGGTCTCGTACACACTCCATGTACACAAGCACATGTACAACCACACAGACATGCTTATGCAGATCACTTCTTTTTCACATCCATTTCCTCTCCTGCGTTCACACCATCAGTCGCCTCATATCAAATCACAGTTTGGGTCTCAGCTCCTGTGCTTAAAATGCAAATTTGTTGCATGTTCACTACAGAAAAAGAGATTTATATGCAACTTTTCACCTTGAGGCAGCGTATTGTTAGCATATTTGCATCCATAAAGTCATCACAGACACTGACAGTGGGCACATCTGCAATTGAAATGCCACACTGTCTTCTTCTTTCTTTCTTTTTTTTTCTTAAGAATTGTAATTCACATGCAAACATGCTGGTTGTTCATACACACAAAGTCTAAGTGTACAGAGTATTCAGTGTCTATTTGTTGTTAATTTAATGGGGGAAAAAATACCTTTTACAGCTAATTATGATAATGTGCATATTGGCTTGTTATTCCTTTTTATGGGGCTGAAATTCAAGAAAAAAAGAGACTGTGCTGCTGTAATTAATCAAATTTTTATTAAATAAGCTATAATGTCACATATGTAGGAACACACAGAGAGAGAGACACACACACACACACACACAACAAAGCTGCATGATTCCATACACATCCCAGAAAAAACACTACTTTGGCACATGCAAACACTGACACTCATTTTATAACAAGCATATATGGATAATGTACACCCACATACACACACCTAATTATTAGAGTGCTTAAACTTGCTGACTGACCACTTTTTCAATGAACCTGTGCGTCCCAGCAGTTCCCGTCCACCCGATCCATCAAATCTCCCCAAAGCACCACACCATAACAGAAGCAGCTTTTGTAGCTGGGGCTCCAAGTCGATAAAGACAGAGATGATTACAAAAGGGATTATAATTAGTTGTAAGTGATTTCAAACTGTTATTTGTCAGCTTTGTTAGGAATGCTGATCCCAGATCAGAGACCGACTCCCCTTTGATGACCACATTCATAAGGATGAATAAACTGTTTACAAAGAAAGGATGCTTTAAAGAGCTGCATTGCTCAGCTTCTTGGTAGAAAGATCAAACCAAATAAATAAATAAATAAATCATTATAGCAGTAATAATAACATTAACACGCTTCCACAGGGAAGACAATAGTAAAAAATTGAATTTTTTAAAGTTTTCTCTTTTCACATTTACATGTAAAATGAGATACATGGAGCATTCTGATCAATATGCTGTTTCCTTGGGCAACAGATTGCAAATGACCCAACTTCACTTCCAGCTTGTTTTTCAGCTCACTTTGAAACGAAATCTGCGACAAGTCTTTTGGTGGACTAAGTGGCATATCAAAAGAAGCATGGAGGGGGAAATGATATTATATGCTAATACTGTAGAAGCAAGCTTGTGGGAGCAAAGGCTTAAATCTGGCAGATAGAGAACTAATTTTATTTCAGATGTGAATTAATCAAACCCAAACTCATCATCATGAGGCAAAGCTACATCAGCATTCATACATCAGCACATGTAAGTGCTGGCCCTGCAGGACTGTTGTTGGCGGAAACATTAATAAATCAACCATGCTGAACACAAGGCAAAGGTCGGCTTATTGACACCACTTAAAATAATATATGTGTTTATTGTGTTTCTACAACGCACACCCGGGGTTAATAAATGTCTGCATTCATCTGGCAATAATCAGCACAACAGACTGCAATCATTAATATGGATCAGGGTGCATGCCATGTATGAGAGTGTTGGCAATAACGCCTCCTTCAGATGGAGATGATGCATTTAATGTATGTTGGAGGATGACAGAGACAGAGCAAAATCTTATAAAACATGACATAAAAAACATTCTGATACTTTGTAGTTGCACTTTTCTGTGAATGACAACTAGTGTTGTCATACACAACTGATGTTTGTGAAATTTGGCCTCACAGAATAATAAAAGTTGGCTGGTGATTTTGAATTGTAATTCTTTGAGTGGTTGCCCAGGTATTTTGTTTTGATATGATGGATCTGTGAAAAAAATAGATAAGATAGACTGACTCATATTGTATCCAGATGACACGCTATTAGCATGTTGTTCACTGTGGAATAATGTTGAAATTAGTGTGAAATGAGAAACTTACAAGAGTGACTGAAATAAAAGAGGACTTGGTCATATTATCTTCTTTATAGCCTTGAGAGCAAATGGCAGCCTGGACCAGGTTGGGGTTAAGTATGCTCAACAGGAATGGCCACATGGGTAATTCAGGCAGACCCAATGACGGCTCATTAACCAGCGGGTTATCTTGCAGCCTCATGAATTAGGGGCTGGGCCACTTTCAGCAGACAGCAGGAGAGGAACTTTAGGACCTCCTGATCTTCTGTCAAACATTTTGCCTCTGAGTGGCTCTCCACCCCCAGATGTGTCAGACTTTAAACCTCCGAGCCTGTGTTTGAAACACATTGCATCACACACACATGACACAATACACTGTATGTGTGTGATAAAAGTCAAGTTGACTGACTTGGACCCTTTTTTTTTTAGTGTTAGATTCTCAAACTGTTCTGTAATGATTTAACCATGAGTTTCATGCCCGATCAGGCCTCCAGAGTGCACCAACTGCCAGTCACACAACGTTGTCTATGCAGAAAATGAACAAGATTTTTACTTTTTATCCTGAAAGCCTGAAATAACCCATCCTGTTTTCAATGTTGGCTTTTCGAAGCTAGTTACCTTTTAATCTCCCATATAATCTACTAATCACAGTTCTAGATAATCCAGATTCAACTCTATAAATATTGTGCAGTATCTGGATTGTACTGAGATATTCATTGTTGGATATCAATTTAGTATCAATCAGCAAATCATCTTTGAATCAATGCGATAATACAAATATTCGTTTAGTGTACCGTGCCTCAATTCTGTTGAAGAACTATAAATGTGTCATTGCCTCTTGGTCAGTAGTCTGACTGTATGGACAACTCTCACCTCACCACCTGACATGTTTATGCCTCGATGCACCAACTACTAAAGCATGAATGCCTTGTGAAGAAAAAAAAAGTCACAATTAGACCTGTGAACTACACTCAGTAATATGAAAGAGACATAACAAAGCCTTACCATGTGATTATTTGGGAAATGCCTCTGTTTGCGTGCAGGTCATAAAGTAAAAAGGGAGAGGGAAGCATGCTGGCAGAACGCTGACAGATTGGATGAGCCCTTCGAGCGTGCCCTTCCGCAGGGGGTGTGTGTATATGTGTGTGTGTGCGCATGCATGTGTCAGCCAGGCTTCACAAATTGTTAGCATCAGGAGTTGCTCTTCACTGAGGACGGGATGTGTCCAATTTTGTCCCCAGACACCTTTGTAGGGGGTCTGGAAGTTCACTCCAAATAGAACCTAGTGACAGGAGCTGTTAATGGAGCTGTTTGGTTTGAAGTTTGCATGCTGATCTGGCACTTTTTATTTTTATTTTTGTTGTCATGCTGAATTCCAGCACCACTTTCAAAAATGTACTTTATACATTCATGCTCTTTTATCTTGCCTGTTTGGTACTTTGTTTACTTGTCCCAACTCAAATATATTTAGCAAATAATTACTGGAGTTTTTGGCCACTTGAAATAATGCAAGAAGCTGAAATGCAGTAGTGACTTATTATCAATTTAGTCAACTTATTTCTTATAGTTTTCTATGTAAAAATAGAGAGAAGAGCAGCTTTAGGCTCTATGTGTATGAGAAGAAGTTATTGTATTAATAAGAATTCCCTTATTCTTGTGGCTCTGACATTCTTACCAGTACAACTTGGTCGTCAGAAGTTTTGTTCTGCTTTGACTGCCTTACACTACAATAAGAGCAGTATGACAACAGTGTAGCATGAGACTCATTTTAATCTCACTTTGGGATATGATTCCACTTAAGCTATTAAAACAAGCATCACCCCCAGTGACTATACAAATAAAATACTGCAGTTCACATAATTGTAAAAAGCGCTTCAAGCAGCATAAACAACCGATGATGGCCATCCCCAGTGCAGCAAGCCATGCTGTCTGGAGTATTCGCTCTTGTCAACATCGATATATGAACTCCTCTTAAGTCATTTTTCCATCTTTCCAGTTGTATATTCTCTGCTGTGCAAAGACGTCTACAGTGTTCAGTCCTCTTGGTGAATGCTGAGCGAACTGTGACCCTTGACTTGCTCAGGGTCCTGCCTCCTGTCGAGCCATGACTATTAGCCTGCAAAGAAATAGGATTGGGAGCTGGTGTTTGTGTGTCAACTGGAGTTACAGTTTTATCTTGAAACTTCTTCTGTAGTTTGAATGTGGTAAAACATTAAATATTGGCGTGGAAGTGACTTTGAAATCTAAGTTTACAGTCTGTAAACATAATAGACCTCAGCCTTATGATCCAGAAAGCTTGGCCTATAGCATATATTACGTCGAATTCACATTTTTGCGAACTAAGAGAAGAAATATAATTGAGGACACTAGCAAGCAAAGGCATGCTAACTGGATAAACACAGCCCAAAGCATCTGAAAAGGAGCGTGTGGCAGTATTTTGAGTTCCTCACCATAGATGTGCAAAATTACTAGTGATGCCAGGACTCCTGTTTGCCAACTTCAAAAAGAAAAGCAGCTGCTTTATTCTACAACCTCTGCAAATCTGAGTGAAGCAACATCAGCTGTAAGCTATCGTCTGACTGCCCACTCACCATGCAGTTGTACACATAACTGTGCCCACAACATGTTTAGTTTTACATGATGTTTACAGTGTTTACCTCTCAGAGTTAAAATAAGAACCATGACACCTCCAGTGATGCAAACATCTGTGTGTGTTTGACACACACACCTCGTTATATTTGCATTCACACAAATTACCTCATTTGTCTACAATAATACTTTTACACATCTGAAGGTGTTTAGGTGAAGATGTGTTTATATATATTTTGCTTTTTTGTCTTTCAAAACATGAGCAGACGCTGCTTCCAAGCCTGTGTGTATTAGTTGCCATAGTTACAATTTGTTGTTGTTTTCCAAGCTGGGGAACTGAATGAGGCAAGGAAGACGACACTGCAGATAGTAGATACCACACCATTTGCACACATGCACAGTATACTGGGCAGAACAAAGCTACTTTTTACAGCTTCCTTTTGTTGTAATTATTTCATGTTTCCTCGGGCAACAGAACACTGTGCATTAGTAACACAACATCGTTTAAAAATAAAGCCCGTCTTGTTCTTTTCTTTGGTGTGAAGTGTTATTCCAGTGGACCGTAACATTTCCCTTCAACTCCTGCAGTATAGAGCGAATATCTCCTGATGCACATGTGCTGTTGGATTGCGTGTCTCTAATCTATCTCATCCTGAAAAAATGTCAACTGCTTTCCATTTAGCTATATCTGAAAGTTATTTGTGCTGAGCTAGAAGAATGTGACTGGCATTTAAAGCAAATATTAAACATAAACTTATTGTTTTTGAAATATCATCTATGTATTCATACTAAAAAATAATACATAAGTGTAATTATACACTTATGCTCTGAATTAGGTACCGTTTGCAGAGGCCTTCAGAATGTAACTGTATACCCTTCACATCCCCTGCAAATTGCTCCACTTTTATTTTTCTATGCTTTACGACTGGCTTGAGTTACTGTCTGTGTGTGTGTGTGTGTTTATTTTTGTCCAGTGCACCACCTCCACACCTCTGGATTAGCTTTTGGACCAGGCTGACTCTGGTGAGATCAGGGGTGACAATTCAATGGCAGAGCAGCGAGCTTGTACACAGTGGTTGTTTATTTGTGTCTGAGTGCAATATGCTCTTATATTATTACCAGCTGGCATTTCCTGTGCTCTGGTTGCACCTATGGCAACACATTTACAGGAGAAAGTGAGAGTGATTTGGCTGCTGATTATTGGGGGAAATTTTCAGTGCTAATTCCATTCAGAAAATGGTCATCAAGCAAGGGGAAAAAAAAGAACGAGCAATCTTACTTGTTGCCTGTGTTCTGATTCATTCACAAAACACAGACACACTTTATCCAGAAGCTTTCAGTCTTACATGAGAGCCACGTGTGCTCATGGGCGCTAAAGAGAATAAACCAACTTTGCACTGACACTTGCAGCAGCTACTTTTATATTCCAGACTGATTGATCTGGGCGTTCAGCATCTGGCATTTCCACATATTTTTTTCCCTTTCTAATTAGCTGTTGAAGCTGACTTAATTAGTTACCACAGATGGACTGGGGATGTCTGGCTGACACTATCTCACTCACACAGCCCTGCGGCACATTTACATCTTTGCATTGTGACACTGCTTGAAGGTGTTTAAAATCAATACAGCCTTTATTTGCTCTGGATCATGTCACAGCAGTGGCCAACAACAGCTGCATAGGTTAAACTCCAGCTCATTGTTAAATTACACTATTGTGCATTTACCCCTACCTTTAATTACAATTGAAATTGAACAATTGTTTCTTTTTCTTGTAGAGCATAAAATCTGATCAGTATCACACCTATTATTTTCTTTGAGAATCTGCTTTCTTTATGTTCACACCAGCTGATTATTTGATTCTACCCACGACAGAGTTGCATTGTTCTCACCAGCTCAAATTAATCAGGAGCGCCTCCTTAGATGTGTTCAGACTTAATGTGAAGAAAATTCTCACCTCATCTTCAGGACGTGTCAGTGAAGACATTAGCCATCTTACTTGTGTGTTGAGCGTGTGTAGATGTTTTGAAACTCTCACCAGGCATTCAGATTCTTTTGTGTCCCTTTTGTTAAACATTTAGAACTTAATCAGACGTGGCCCAGGTAAGGATGTCTGCTCTTTTCCCTTGAATTTGAAAGTAGTAGATGCAGCATGAGTTTGACAGCAGTCAAATATCCACTGTCAAATATCCACTGTGCTCCTCTTGAATTCCACAGTCTTAAAAAAACACAAGTCAAATTAGGGTTAGCACAGAGATTAAGCAGTAAAGGGCAGCACTAGAGGCTGCACAAACTCATTCCACTCATATTAATCCATGACTAAAATCATGTATCCTGAAGGGACGCATAAACAACAAACAAAAATTTGAGGATCATTCTGCCCAGCAAACCTTCTCTGTTAAATATCATGAGAGCGCTTAAATTGTTGTGATTTTATTTTTTAAATGCCGGGAGTGTTGACTCCTGGTTCACTTCAATTTAATAAAGAAAAGAAGGAAAATAACAATGACAAAGTGGCAGCACTGCCAGCTATGGCATTTTGTTTTGAAGCTGGCTCTGTATTATATAGATGCAAGTGATTTGTTTTTAAACTCGATCTTAGGCAGAATTTCAGCCCTACGCTATTTTAAGATATCCCGGAAAAGTATCTTTACCTCTTTTTTTTTTCATGTACATGCTCAGTGGGGTGGAGGTCTGCTGACTGCAGATGGAAATTCTTGCAAGTCAGCTCTTCCTGAAGACTTCAAATAGGCCCTGGATGGCTTTGATGCATGTTTAGACTTAGGGCATGCCACTGCTAAAAACAGTAAAAGTCCTCTTTGGTCCTGTATATCTTGGTGTATTTCACTGCTCAAGTAGGGATACATCCCTCTCATTTTACATTGGAAAAGAGAGCTGGTTCGAGCATGAAGGAAGTATTTTATCTTCTTTAGACTGTTTTTCTCTGTGGTATCTTGTTGCCACGTTTGTTCTGTTTCACCTGTTTTAAGTTTGCAGCTCTTGTGCTACTTTTATGTTTGGGTGATGCAAGAAATTTGTTTTGTAATCGTTTCTTGGAAGAAAAACTAAGCGGGAGGTCGGAACTCTTTTTTCTTTTTTTTTTAATTCAGTACTGTAAATTTGTGCTTTGAAAAAAAAGAAGCTTTTAAACTGTGCCCTGGCTGATACTCGATGTCTGAGGATAATACTAAGATTCAGTTTCTAGTATGTATTTTCAATTGTGGTCAAGATGCACAAAGAGCTGGATACTCTCAAATGCTTTTTGATAGCAAACGTAGCTTGACATTTCTTCACAGCTATTTCAGGAAACCCTGTGCTGTCACCAATATTAGCTACACACTCTGATAACTGAGAAAGAAACAAGTGGAACAGAAAGTTTCTTGGAGACAGGGTTGAATGTTGAAAGGTGGTGATGATGGATAACTCATCTACTGATGATCAAGAGACATGCACTCACAGGAAGTTCATAGGATAAGTAAAATAATAATGATCACCCACATACTCTTGAGTTCAAACAGTCTTTTATTAATCTAATTGTTGAAAAAATCAAATGTGACATTGAACCCAGTACCCTTAATACATGTGCTGTACTAGCCTTGTTTAAGTCATTCACAAGTTCTGTGGACTCATACATTTCAAACACCCATGGGCTGTTTCTCAGCCCTGTGTGAGCAAAGCCATGTCAACTATGCTTGTAGTCGCAGCTTGGAGAGGAAACAAATGCTTCCAGTGTCATAGAGCCCAAAAAGAGCCAGTGACAGAAGTCAAGTTTTTGAAGGTGGTGAGATTCCTCACAGCCGTTGCCTGGATGCATATTCAAATCCATGAAAAGAAAATCTCGTGCTGTGCTCATGTCATCTTGAATTCAGTGACATGTCATGTTTTGAAAGTTGGCTTAGTTGCTTGGTTACACACTGATGGTATTTTCTTAGCACCGTAGTAGGTCACTGCAGTTCACTTTGTCTTCAACAATGCATGAGCAATTTTTATAAAGACATGAGAATCATAATGTATGAATCAATGAATGAAAATGTATTCTGGCCCATACACAAGTATCGTGATAACTTACTGTAAGAATGGTCATGGGATGACCACTGAGTTTACACATAATGCCTCTCTCATGTTGGATAATAGGCAAAGTAATAGACAATGAAAATGATTGTCCAAAATATTGTTGTGACGGTCACATATTGTCAAATCATTGATTACCAGTGTGCAAACCTTATTGCCAAGCTAATGCTTAAATTAAAACCCTAATTTTTTAGTCCGTTTGTCGGAAGCAAATTAAATTGAAACAAAATCAATGATGTTCTGAGTTGTTGTTTTCCTTCAGTTCAGCTGTGACTGGCAACCATGTGCAACAAATAGTCAAGTGTATTGAGGCTGTCCTGACCCTGCGCACCAGGTGATTTCACTGATTACCGCTCCTCGAGTCAGTGAAGAACTAATCAATAAATCAGCGTAGTGTTCTGCTGGACTGAAAACATGCACACTCTCTGTTTTCCACTGCACTCGGCTGCAGTGGAATCTCTGTGTGTTTGCATCAATTCGTCAACTGTTGAAAACACATCCATCAAAGAAAATGTGATTAAACTGAAGACATGACTCCAAACCTTTTTGAAATATTGTGTCCTAGGTGTGCTGTAGCACTAAACAGCAGGTGAAGGCTGATCAATAGTGCCTCAATGTCTCACCTAATATCCTGGGCTATATTGCTTGTCAAGACATAATGTAGCAAGGATGACGTATGTTGTTATTTGAGATTGGTTTCAGAACACTTCTGCAGAATGTCCCCTTGGCTTTTCTTCTTCCTTGAAATGCTGCTGTTCAAAGTCAGCCCCTATAAAGTTCCTGCAAGGGGTTAACAATGAACGACTAAATTGGGCATTAATATTAAATTCTATGAGATACTACAGTCCGACCCACAGGAATTTAACCTGTGGAGTTAATTTAGTGTCAGCTTCTTTTTCCAGAATAAGCTTTTAGCATTGACTTTCAGCTAAATTGCAATTGAGTGGGCTCAAAATTTTAAATCCTTGATTTGACAATGATGTTGCGATAGTGGTTTAAACAGATCCAACCATAGGCATAGTTCAGTCACTATCTCTTATGGAATAGCAAGCCTTAAAGAAGCTTTCAATCAAAAGGTTATACTCAAAGCCTGATACCAATGATAATGGCTAAAAATGAGCAGCCTCTAATTCAGGGTTCCTTGTTCACTACTAGCCATGGTCTCAATGTCTGAGTTGCCTGGTCTTTGTGGGGCTAATTGGAGTGTTCTTTTTGAGCATTCATCTGTGTCACAACTTAATGTGAATAAAATGTCTCATACCAGCACAAATTAAGCTTAGTGGACTGAACACATTTTATTTGCAATGCAATCTTAGTTAATCTCAGTCTGTCAGGTGGTGGTACAGCTTTGCCCTTGATGCTAAGATTGTGTAAGTAACTTAAACACAAATGATGCTGCAGTTCATGGCTGACTATTTGTTGGAAGTTTAAGGGAGTTGCTGGGAGATGGAAATGCTTCAATTGAGGAGTTACAAAAAGAAAAACAAAATGTTATATTGTTAGAAGGCCTGTTTAGCTGGATCTGGAGCAGAATTAGACAGGTAAGAGTTGATAGAATGTCTAAAACGTCTAGGACTTGGACTGAATAATCTTTAAAATAGAATAAAAATAATAGGACCCCCCCCACTGGCAGTTAGTTTGTGTTGAAGTTGAATTACACTCCGATTTCATTTGATACAATCTGACAGTTATTTCTGAAAACACTCAAACAGTGAATGTTTAATTTAAAATTGAAACTTGTGGAACAATTAAAAGTTCATAATGTCCCCGAGCTTTTGGAAGGAACACTATCTTCTGCCTCTTTCTCAATCACTTGGTCTCCCTTAATGCCTTTGCAGGCTGTGTTGCTATTCATAGCATGTGTGTCTTAGAAACTAAGGTCTCTGATCAATTAAACTTGCCTCTCAAGATAACTACATTAATTACACTGCTGTTTGTGTGAGGCTCGTTGCATTGCAGCGCACTTGAGACATCAGACTGACTGGAAGGCCAGATGGGAAACATTTTCCGTAGGGTTGAGATTCTTAGATCATTATGTATTCTTCTGGTGCTGTTATGAGATCAGCTGAGCCTTGCAAAGTACTTAAAATCTTTGGAGACACTTTTTTACTTATGTAATCACTTAGATCCTCTATTTCATGAGCAATGATATGGTCATATTTAGTCTCCATATAGGGAAAGTGCTGCAGGTTTCCTTACATTAGCAATATTTTGTGTTCCAAGAGAAAGTAAAAGTCAAGGAGGAGGGAAGTTGAATGAGAGATTTTGATAGAATGCAAAGGAGGAAAATCCAAAAGAGGGGTCTCTCTGAATTTTATACACACTTAGCTTTGGGGGAAACTTCCTTGGTCAAAACTGCTGAGTAATGCACCAGTTGTAGGTCTCTGCAGACACAAACACGCAGACACACACACACTTGCGCATGCACATGCACATAAACATTTAAGTCAGCGGTGCCCCGCAGTCTGCATCAAAAAGCCCCTCAAGTGATAAGCTTTGGCGAGAAGAACGAGGATTCCAATGCTAATCTCCTAAACATGATTTTTCATACCGCTTTGCACAACATGCCTCCGGATTAAAGACATTCTATTAAAGAGAAGGGGCTTAACATATGGAAGGGGAAGAGAAGCCAGCTGTACTTGGTTGGGTTTAGCTGTCTGAGCTATAGTTCAGTGGTCCCTTTTTTTAAGTGCATTTGCTCAACAGTACAGGGTATGTGCTGTGGGATGATCCCTTGGAGTACTAAAACATCGAAGGGAAAAATAGAATTTTTGAGATTTACCAAGTTTATGTCACTATTTACAAGGATATCTAGGTGTCACAACACTCATGTGCACTTTAGCCACAGTATTATTTCATGAAAAGGATTTTTCATTTACTTAAGCCGCACAGAAAATAAAAGGGTAGCAGTGAGTAAAAAAGATTTGAAGCCTATTTAGAGAGGGTTTTAGCAACTCTTCTTTCATTGTGTTGGGCCTTGAAGTGATTGTCCTGTCTCCTAAATTGGACAAACCAATTGCTCACCCTGAGAGAGTATGTTTGGCACAGTTTACATCCAGAAAATAAGGGATCAAGACTTGCTCTGTGGTTATTATTGTCCCCTGATAAGTCAGGGCACGTTGATTTGTTTGCCTCTGATGCAGCCAGATGGTTCAATGAGTTGATATTAAGTTTGGTGTGTTGACAATGCCAAAAGGCCTCATGTGTGTCTTTTTCTTTAAAACTCACATATTGTTATTATAAAACAATCAATCAACCACTTGATTCTAGTTTAAATAGCATTGTAAATTAAGAGTTTCCTCAGGTGGCATTAAGAAGAGAAAATTGAAGGTTTGCCGCATTAATTATCTGAAGGAAACAAAAGAGACAAATACATGTAGTCTAAATGAAGGGAGCAAAATGCAAGAGGGAAAATGTAGTTGTCAGTAATCTGTAAGACTTAACGGAGTTTCACAGAAATTAGAACCCACTGAGAGATGGAGAAACAGGAGAGTGAGCTGTTACATGTCTCAGTCCAAGCAAAAACACAAGAGCAGAGCACAAGCTTGAATCTCATTTACTGCAGACCATAATGCAGTGCAGTGCAGCCGGAGGAGTAGAGAAAGGAGCTCCAAGGAGTATCAGATTACTGCTACCTTTATACCTGTGGGCAACGGTACGTGACAATACCAAATAAACACACCTTATGGTTCATAACTTGCTACTATGTCTGCCCAGTACACACACACACACACACATCTCCTAGGCTGTGTTTCATAGGGGGCAGAAATCATCTTTTGACGATTAGATTTCAAGGAGTTAAGCCACAAAAGTACAGCTGGTCCGAGTGTTTGAGTTTACTGTCTAGTCTGAGCAGCAAGTGAGAACTATAAAGGTTTTTTCATTGTGCATTTTTTTCATAATCAAGACAGTTGTAATCCTAAAATGCCTAAGCAGCATATAATGTGTAATTTACACAGCTTGTCTTAACCTACGGAGGATAGCATGGCTTTTGTTTACAATACGTAATGTGGCTTTATCTATTTTTCATTTTAGCTGCACAGAAGGACGAAAAGAAAAAATTTTGTTAAATTTACTTGAAATTTTAAATGCCAGTTCAGTCACTCGTCATCTGTCGTAACTCTACATGTTCAAGAAATGCCAACAGGAATTGGCCATGACAGCATTTACTAGTTTCTGCTTCCTTCTGAGATTTGAGATCTGATCTGAGATTGTCCAAAACTAAGAGGGGAAAAATGTTTTGGGAGCAAATTTTAGATTCATTTTATGACAAGGACATCAGGGAATAGGAAGCATATAATTGCCACTGACAACAGGAAGTGGGAATGCTCAACGTGAAATTATAAATCTTGCTGTGGCTGCAGAAATTCAGAGGTCACAGAGACATTACCTCAAAGACATGGACAAAAATATTCTCTCTAGCAATAATAGCTAAAACTCCCTCTATTGTATTCTCTTGTATCCCTGAAAATTTCCAACTAGTTATTTATCAAAGTGGAACCAGCTTAAAATATGACAGTGACACAGGGTCAATTCATATTCATAGAGTGAGAGGGTGCAGTGAAATATTAAATAGCAGAGAATATGAAGTCAGCTCTCTTGAAAAGAATGATCCGTGCAAAAGCTAACCTGCCTTAGTCATACTCAGTGATCAGTTTCGACTCCACTGGGAACATTATGCCTGGTGGTGGTGCTCCTCTTGCTTCAAGTGATGAGTCACCCTGCATGCCTGTTTCTAAACTGCCCTATTTCTGCTTTTCCATCCACTATACTCTACCCATGAGGCCTACAAACAAAGCAAGAGAAGATACGAGAGAAGGAGGGGGGGTGAGGTGCTGTACAGGCTTAAATCAGGATTTAATGAGACAGTTTAGCTTGTGTGTTATTGTACATGGTGAGCCTCGGGACGTTGAGATGAGAAGATGGACAGGTTAATGCAGCAAGAGAGCAGAAGTTGCACGAGTCACCTGTTACCAATCTCCAAGTATATACTGACTATTAATTACCGTGGCTCTCAAAGCCTTTTTAGTGCATTTGATTGGCAGCAGCCCAGGCCCATTTCCCTCCCATGACCACTTCAAATAGTGTGGAGGCTTAAGCCGTAATTGGCATCCGCATGGCCCCAGCAGAGACAGTGAGCACATAATTTCCATGACAAATTACGCAGGTTGCCTCTTACCTATATGACAAGCAATTAAAGATATAGTGGTCTGATTATGAATTGGTTTTTACTAAAGAAGCGTAATTGGAATTTTATGTTAACCTGTTTTATTTTAATTGGGATGTTGCCTCTGTTCATAGAGCAAAGTGATTATTTTTACTTCCACCTGTTTACGTTAGTGCATAGATTCCAGTAAAAAAAATGAAATTGCTTCAATTAACCTTATCAGACTTACTTCCATCCTTGCGCCTGAAATAAACTTATTAACCGTCATTTCTGGCAGCAACTGTTTATTTCTTCAGAGGCACAATCGAATTGCAGCTTTATAGAGTCTTACGCCGCTAACCCTGGGTGTTTCCATGAAGGAATCAGACAAGATACTGCTTTATTTTAGGCCAGTACAGTAATATTATGGAAGAGCTCTTCAAAAATTAACACAGCATTAGCAACTAATGAGCACAAATCGCCTGCCAGTACAAATAAGCTATTCACCTCCATGGCTGCTTTCACACTGTGCAATCATGAGCCGAAAACATGCAGTTTTTTTATTCCAACAAACCAGCTGATTTCACAAAGTAGTTCACTTCTTTGACTAAACATATTTAAATCAGTGAATGTGGCACATGTAAGAGGCACAGAAACCTACATAAACTCAGGCCTTAATGACTCATGGGTGATGAAGAGCTGTTTCTAGATCAGTCGTACTTAATTCCAGTCCTGAGGACTTGGTAATCTTTTATATGCAGCCAGGTGTTTAATGCTCTTAATTAAGTAAAACAGAAATCATTAAGTGGGGAAAAAGACAAATGTAGCTTCAAACAGATGCAAGTACAAAAATGACGTCCCATAGTTAATTTTAATAATATAGATATGGTGTTGAAATTGAGTGAGATGGGCAACAGTGTGTTTGAAATGAAAATCTACAGAACGTGTTACAACTAAAGTATGTCTCGTGTGTAGAGTGTGTGACGTGAGCTGCGAGATACACTCTCTCTCATTAGTGGCTTTCAATAACAAACGCTACACACACACACACACACACACAGACTCCTCTCACACAGCCACTTCATTTGGATCTTTCTCACAAAAATAGTAGTCTGGCAGTCTATCAGGAGGCGCAGAGCAAAGGTGCCCGAGCTCCTGCAAAAACTGGGTTCTTTAGCCAATGCATGACTCAAGGATGCCTGTAAACTGCTGGCCAACAGCCGCGCCTCAGCCAGCAGGAGGACCATGTCCTACTTCACACATCCTGGGAACCAGCACTACACTGTGAACCTATTGTTCAGAAATACCCCCAGATGAATTTCACAGGCATCCTCTCTGGCATGCTGAGGTAGGGAGAGGTGAGAATTGGGGAAAGGCAAAACAACACAGGAGCATTCTGGGGTTCTGTGGTTGCTGTGGCAACACACTGACGAGCACTGATAATGGACCTCCCATTGCCAGAAGAGATTCCCTTGTGGAGATGCAACTACTGTTTGTCAATTTGAAAAGCTTTTGTTGCTGCAGTGGTTTTTCCATTTACAAAATCACTATGGAGTCAACCAATTTTATTTTCTAATGTTTAGACACAGGGTGCACAACTTCTGGTTGATCAATACTTCTCTGCTCAGAAGAAAAGCCTGAAATCATCACCAAACCATTGTAATAATATTATCTCTTTGTCAATATTTCTGGGATATTACTGAAATATGACATGTAGAACTACACTCATTTGCCATTGTAGCGGTGGTACAACAAGGCATTGGCTGTTCTGAATACAGCTAAGATCAAAATGACTCATTGTTTACGAGCATAAAAGATTTTGGCTTTATATTTAGCCACTATGGTTCTGTCAGTGTTACTACTGCACAGTAAGGATTCAGATTTCCATACTGTGTCGTTTGTTGTCCGTTTATAGAGAGGCTGTCTTGTCAGTTGTGAGAAAGAGGCCGTGGGTGACAAGATGTAAATCAACATGATTACAGTTGGCAAGTAGTTGATATGACGATAAAATTATGCATATAGAGTGATTGGATAAAGAGCATCACTGCTGGAACCACTACACCCAAAGAAATATGATGTGTAGAAGCATAGTCAGTTAGTGAAGATGCTGCAGTCAGAGTGTATATGTCAGACGACTGCACAGTTTCTTCAGCCTTTATCAACAGATGGAGTTTTATTCATTAACAAGACAAAGTGGGTGGACAGTGCATCATCGGATGACAGGATGACACAACAGAGCTCCCTGGTCATTCTGCCCACCCGTGTGAAGTCAGTAAAGCCAGTGACAGGAGGCTTCACCCACATGAACTCCAGCCATTCTTGAAGCATTCACCAGGAGGCTGTATGGGATGCTTTTTGCACATAAATAATGATGTTGCAGGTAATGCAGCTCCTATATTATTAACCATCAGTATTGCCAGTGTGTGCATTAATTAACATAAACAGAAACGTATGAATATGCAGTGGTCAGGCTGGATTCTTGACACAGTCAAGGAAAATGATATCATCAAATGTGAAAATTCTTAGAAAGCGATTCAGATATGTTAACAAGGGAAAAACCACTTATTGGAATAATTTTCTCACCTTGAAATTGGATATCACACAAGCACACATTTTCACTTGCAAAATGAAACACCCAAGGCCTCAGAAAACAATTTAATTCACAGTTTCCTGTTTTAAATTAACAACACATTTTTTTCCTAACTGCATTATAATACATTAATAACTGCATTTCTTTAATGCAAGATAATCTGAGAGTGCAGTGCAGTGTTATGTCCCACCATATGTGTTTGTTATTTTTTCCTTCATTAAGTCTGGGTTGGGACTGGAAGCCTGCAGTATCTCATGTTTTATTTATGGCGAAGATGTGTCGGCTCTGCTCGTCTTCAGCTCAGGCTTTTTGATCTTCTTTCATTAGAGGATGTTCAATATTTATCAGTGCAGTTTCCCATTATTCTGCCCATGGATAGGTCCAACTCTTTTACCACTTCAGAGTCGGGCAACTATCATGGCTTTCTTACAGCACACATTTGTTAAGGAAATGATGCAGTTATCCCTCTGAAATGCTCTTTCTGTTGGAGGAGAGGATTTTAGAAATTCTTGGAGCGTTTGACCAGATGCCCGTAATTTTATTCGAGATTCATTTTCATGTCTTTGTGAGTGCGGTCCACATTTAAAACTGCGCTCAGAGGACTCCGCACCATACTGAAACTTCTAACTCACTGACAGAATACCAAGCTCTTGACTAAATCTGGGCATATGTCTGAATTCAACCACATTACGTTATTTTAACTAGTTTCCAACACATCCATGAGTCATAGACTACATGCATAATGATATCAGGGTAGTAACGTGCTGCACTGTTCAGTAAATGATGATGGCAATTATTTTCTACATGCTGTACATGAAGCTTTATTTTATTATTTATTTCTTGAGAGCCGCCTGTAGGTCTGTAGAACTCTTTCTCACATCTATACATAATACATAACTCTCATGTCTCCTTAAGGTGTTAACATGCTCAAAAACAAATCTGATCTGTGTCATATTCGTGTGCTTTCCTTTTTCAAATTAGATCTCTGCAGCTTCTTAACATTTTCTGAATTCATACCTTTTTAACCAGAGTTCTCACAGAATGAGTTTCAAGTAAAGCTGTTCTCCATGTAATATCACAAGAGCAGACGTTTATGAGAGTAATAGCCTGCAGTCAGTGATGCAAGGTCAGCTTAGCAACTCTAACCTTACTACAAGATCCTGGTTCAGGTACGGGTGTTTACGCCTCTCCTTTGTTTGTTTGTGATGCTGTAAGGTCACCTCTCATTGGTACAAGTTGTTGCTAGTCAGACTGTCATGTTAGCAATCAGCTTGCCAGCTTGACAGTGGGGCTGTGTCTGTCAGCCTGGCTGAGGTCAAGCCTTTCAGCATGTCGCTGCAGGCCGAATGTAAAATTGCAGCCCCATGGAGGGATGTGAATGGAGTGCAATTTTCACTGCTTTTTATGTGACCAGAGAGAGTGACTGTTACGAAAAGCCAAAGTAGAACTTCCGATTATGTTCAGCTGTTTCTGAATGGATTATTGTGAATAAAAACAATTAAGTTCTGGGACTTGAGTTGTGGCTGCTGTGACATATTTCAGAGTAAATGGGAAAATATGTGGGTCACTGTATTTCAGTTCTTTTAAGGTCTACCAATCCTTTTGAATACAAACCTTATATCAGACATTTTCCCCACTGTCAAGCCCCATCACTGAAGGATAAAGCCATTTTCTTTGGACATTTTGAGATCTGAATTGTTGCATTTTGGTACCATCTGAGGTGAGGGAGTGGTCTCTTTATTTTTGGAATTTAGACTTGGCCATGCTTTATGAATACATCCAAACAATGTGCTCTGTGAAACCTGAAGCATCTCTCTGAGTTCAGTGACTGACTGCCCATTGAGTCACTGAGTCTTGTTTTTTGTTGTTGTTGCTCTGCATCTTATTCAGTCCTCTGTCTTTCTTCAGAGAGTGAAGAAAGCTGCAGGTTTGTGACTTGCTGTGCAGCTTTAAGTTGTGATGAAGGTCAGCCAAAGTCTGTGGCACACAATGTAATATTTTGCTATAGCACCAGTGAATGTACCTTAACTAAATGGAGCTGTCAGGAACACAGTAACGGGACAATTTGGCATTTTTACACTATCCTAGGATTACAACACCTTTATTTTGACTGTGAGACATCACTGAGTTTACTGTGAGACATCACTGAGTTTTTTTTATTATTATTATTTATTTTTCTATTTCATTGCCTCTAGAAGCCACAAAAGACAGTGAGACGGATAACAGGGGAAATATGAGACTTGAAAGGTGCCCTTGTACTGTGGTGTACATGTTTGTGCTGCCACCCTTGTGAAATCCAAACATTGCCCTAATTAGGATATCTTCAATTAAAACAAGAAGAAAAAAAAATTTCTGTTTGAATCAATCCACCAGCCTCAGCAGCAGGTCCACATGCAAATGGTCTGTATATATTTCACACATAGCCAGACAAGAGGTCTGCAGCATTTGCCTGCAAAGCTGACTGGCTGCAGAGGAAATATTCACTCTTACATAATCTTAAATCATATCCATTTGGAAAGAAAATGAGCACTCCAGACACTCCCATCAGTTTTTAAAGACTTACAATAACAACTTGACAAGGTACTGTAGTGTAGATGGTTGCAACAAAGGGTTGCCATACATTTTGTATTTCTCCTGTTTCAGGCCAAATTCTTAACATTGTGAGCAATCTCTGAGTTCCCTGAAGCACCAGAGACACTATATGATAGTTTTAAATTCTAATCAACAGCATTAATAATCACACGGTTGCTCTTTATAGTTTTACACTCAGTGTCATAATGTGCCAGGTAATCAGGAAGTGGAGCAGACAAATTGAAAAGGCATTTCTGATAAAAAGTCTTGCCAGAAGACTTAAATCTCTGTCTCGCTCATCTCCCCCTTTCAAATATTGAGAAGGAGTGGTAGCGGTACAAAGGGAGGCTAGACAGAAAAATGGATCCAGCCCTTAGCAGTGGGTCTCAGATGTCTCAAAAGACTTTTGGATGTTCTTGCAGTAACTCTTTTCCTTTGTGGCTAAACAGATTTGTTGATTACCCTCAGAGACGCAACTGTGCACCGAGCAGCAGAAATTTTCTTCTCTCATGTTGCACGTCGGCTACTTCTTACTGCAAGGAAGTTTTCACATCTACATCTTGTGCTGGAAAAAAACTGAGTCAGTTATGAAGAGTTGCAAAGCATAATCTATCTAGGACTGATACCTTAACAATGTTTTTGTTTTTCTGATGCCACCTTAATCAAATCTTATATATTTGTAATTCAGAGTATTTGAAGTCATAGTGCAGTCAGTGATTTATATTGGCAGATTAGGTTCATGGGGCAGATGATGGTTGAACTATATGCTCAGTCGAGGGAGGAGAAGATTTGAAAAGACAAATTGTTGATTTTATTTTATTTTTTAATCTTCTCCAGCTAAGAGTTGATGAGGCGGTAAATTTTATTTAGTGGACCGTATCACATTTTATAGCTTTTGTGGTTGAACAGTTTGTTATCAATTAACGGCTCTCATCTAATACACAGTATAGTTTCAAATAGGTTTTCATTGACTAAATCAGAACTGACAAGGGCCTTCTCCACCTTTTATCTGCCAACGAACACACACACAGGAAAAAAAAAATCTGTATTGTTTTCAGTATTGCCTCTCGTCCACTCAGCAAGGCAAAGAGGGGTCAGTTTGAATCTAATGAACCAGCAATTTCATATGACAAATTGAGTCTTGATAACAAAAATTCAATTTAAGCCTGAGAATGCTACGGTAGCTGAATGTCTACAGATGATTATGCCATTTGCCTCGTAGCCCATGAGGCCTAGTTGATGAGATTGGATTTGAGGACAGACAGATAGGGTGAATGCTGGTGAAGACCCAGTGTTATTCATCCATATGTAACTTGAGAGAGTTTTTTATTTTTTCCTTATTTGTTTTTCCTTAAACTTTATTGGATACTTTCCAAATGTTATCTTTTAGTTTCAGTTTAAGTGTGTTTTGTGGTGAGCGCACACATAAGTGTATTTTATTATGCACTGGAAAACAAGTTGATTTTAAGACTTATTGCACAATAATCCCTATGATTAAATCAAGAGCCACTTAGCTGAGGCAGTAGACATGATGAGAAGCTGTGAAAGCACCCTGCAAAATCAAGTAATGTT
>OMNW01001839.1:7574-28410 GCA_900303245.1 Selene dorsalis | reverse complement strand
AAAAAAAAAAAAAAAAAAAAAATTGAGAATTAATATGCAATTGATAATTAATGCACCTTCTTTTCCTCTAAATATGTTTCTCTCCTAATTGTCTATGTCTAATGTGTTGTTGGATGATTAAGAAACACCATTAACATGCATTTACCAGCTCCTGACATTTGTCAACTTCATTGACTTTAGTGACTTGTTCTTAAGCAGACTGAACTGTCCTGTGCATGGGTGGTGATGCAGCACAAGCCTATCACAGGAATCCCATATCTTTTTATATGATATGGCCACTTAGATCATACAGGAGATCCCATCTTTTTTCTCCAAGCTCTAGCTATTGCTCCTGATAGATGAGGTCTATTTACAGTCTGATGCCGTATTTCTCTGTGAGCTTTTTCCTGGCCACCATGAGCTCTGAAGACTAAAGCTTTCCATCAGTGTTAAGTGTAAGTTCCCCTGCTGGTAGATACATGATGATGATACAGATATGACCCAGGGCTCTCAGAAACCTAAATGGGTTAAAATTGTATGCATCACTGTGCTGACCATGATTTTCAAATGGTAATCAGTCACTATCATCACAGTAAACCATAAATGACTTCTTAGAATACAGATGATGGCATCATTGAGGGTGGTTGAGCTTCGGAAAGGATGCGTTCAACACCATCATTGTCAAAACATTTGGTAATCATTTGAGGTGATGGCATTCACCCCTCTGGTAAAATTTCTGAGACTTTACATGTCAATATTGAAGCTGTTACGGTGACACTTCACATTACACATCGGAAGCACAGACACGTCTTGCTTAGGAAGACTTGGAATATAATTTCAAAGACTTGAATCTGCTTCAGTATACATGAGGGGGAAGTCATCCTAGACACTCACATTTGCCCCAGCAGTTTCTGATCAATTTGACTTTGAAATGTGTCTCAAGAGAGCAATCAAATTTCCCCCTCAGGAAGAGCCGTGGATCGTTTTGGTCCCTGCTAGGTGGCGATGCTAACCACTGAGCCACCACCTGCTGCGAGGGAGTCCGATAACGTCTAAATCACTCCAGCTTCAAAACCGGAAGACGAATCTTTTTGATGTTTTCCTGGCACAGCATATAGAGGCAATCAAACAGCTGTTTGGTACTTTGTGTTTTCTAGGGGATCTCCCCTTTGGACTGAAAACTCACTGAACATTTTAAAACACTTTAAAGAATAGGTGAACTGCCTGACCTCCACCTCCACAATTAGTTTTTCCTGATACAGCTCTCCCTTGTATCGATCCATACTCTCTAGCACAGGCAGAGGGGGAGTGAATGAATGGCTTTGCCTTGCTCAGTCCTTCCTTTTTTCTACAGTTACAATGAAAAATTTGTCAATATACATAACATTCATCCTACATCCCCTCCCCATTCTTAAGTATGAGTATTGAACACATATTTTTTTCAGACAATACACTTTTGATCATAATGGATCCTCGCACTATCCTGTTGTTTTAACATTGCATCTGTGTTTTTCACACTTCTCGTCTGGCTCCTGCAAAGTAGAGACCACTTCTGTGTCGTCTCTCACGGCTGTTTTTCTTCCAGTTTGTTTAATTGCATATTTTATTCAGTGATTCTCTCCTTCAGACCAAAACACATTGCAAACACAGCACATTATGTGTTGACTGCTGTATTTTTTTTAACCTCACCCTTCCACCTCAGCATCTATAAAGTACTAATGATCTTGTTGTAATGTGGCCAAGCAAACAGTGCACTAAGTCAGTTATTTTCGTGGCATTTTTTTTTTCAACAGCTCAATCCCAACTGTCCAAAAACAGGTATCTGCATACATTCAACGAGAAGGATGTTATTGTGGAGACCACACACAGCCTAGTTGACATTTTCTTGTTTGCGAGTCTCACAATTAATGGAGAAAATGTCATTCTGTGCATCCAATTATTGGTAAGTGCTGGGTAAATAGACCACCCACCCCCACCCTTCCTATAAACTAAATACCTTCAAAATGATTCAATTCAATTATTAGATGGTGCCATTAAATGGTAAACAACTCTTAAAAACACTCTCACTGTTTTTTAATTCAAGTTTTCATTTAGTAAACATTTTCTTTTATTGCATCCTCCCCTCTGGTGAGGGTCGCTTCTTTTTTCCTGTCAGATGTCAAATTATTCCCCCCTTTAAAACTTCAACGTTTGGGCCCTTCTGCTTTTGATCTTGTACCAGATGAAGGGGAATGAATGATTTATCATTTATTCATTTATTTTTGTGAAAACTCTCTTTACCAGTGCATTTTGGGAAAAAGGATCATTCAAAAAAAAAAGAAAAAGAATGATGCCACAGAGTTTGTGATTAATTTTTTCTTTCACTGAGTACTTGCCTAAAACGGAGATGGGTTCAAATATTTCAAAGCATCTGTGCAACAACATTAAATGAGTCAGTCACATTAGATACATGAATGAATAATGAGTTGTCATTTGATTGAATGACATATTTAGACATGGACGACTGATTAGAAAAGAGCTGAGATGATGACAAAAGCTCTCCACTGCATAATCACCTATGATGAGAAGGCCTCTTTAGATGGCCTGAGGGTGTTTTGGCTTCTCTATATGCACTCACTGTGAGAAAATAAAAGTCGGGATATGATTAAGAGGACACTTTAGATTTGGTGTGAATTATAAATGTTGCTCTTTGAGTGACATAAGATGTTTTTTTTAACCTAGTTTTTCTCAAAGAAGTTTGGATAGTCTTTGCTCCTCAAGTTTCCAGCATCCAAATTACATCTTTAGCTAGTAGCTAGTTGTGCTTCTCCTTAAATGCTCTATAAAAGATGCTCACAGTGTATCTAACAAGAGAGTAAGAAACTGTAAGAAACTTCCTACAAAGTGCATGCTGATCCGGCTCAGTGAGGCCTTGTCTGTGTCTCTGAAGAGTAGCCTGTACAGACTCTGTCCCCCACCAGGGGGGGACAGCCAGCAGGGACAGAGGACTCTACAGGCCTCTTCAGCAAGAGTCAGGCCACACCATTGACTCCCATTTGCCTCGTGAAACAGGTGCTGGAAGGTTATTGACACACAAGCTACTTAAGCACTAAATGGACCCATAAGTTATCACTGTTGATTAATGTAAAAAAAAACAAAATTGTTGAGTTGTACATCTGATATACATTATCACAGCGTCTACTCATGATTTTTCGTTGTCAGTTAGTATTGCCTTGTTGAGTTCTGCTTCAGTCTCCTTCAGCAGCTACTTTTACAACTGTCCTGTGGTAGAGTCATTTATATATATACAGAGTCCAGTCATCTGTGCTGAACTTCCCTGTGGTTTAGTTTGGAGCTTTCTTAAAAACATCTCCCCTGCAGTTCTTGTTTTGTCTAAAGAACAAAATCTGGGGACATAAAACAGAATAAAAGTTTGCCTTATTTTTAAGCTTAACTTCCTGCTGCAGCTTGAGTTTTATGTACATGCTGACAATGCTGCATAAATGACGTCTAGCTCTCTTGGATATAAAACCAGCTGCATCCATATTGCTGCCTTATGTGGTAATTTTCCAGTGGAAGATTATGGAGTAAATTCTTTGTTTTTAGGTAGTTATTAAAGTGCGTCATAACCTGTAACTCAAGTTAAAAATATGTCAAGTCAAGCAGTATAAACTAAAAGGTGCTATGCAGTCCTTGTGAAGTGGAGGTTAATAACTGCATAGAGCAAAAGAAATGCCTTTATTAGGACTCTTTGCAGTACAGGAGGAAGAGCTTGTCTTTTGTAGCTGTGATTATTATTTACTGGAAATATTTCAAAGTGTCCCACCTCTGCTATCTAATTTTTGTTTTCTAATTATTTTTTTAGTTAAATTCATATTGGTTGTGGCTGCTATGAGAACACATAAGAATTACATTATTCTTATGAGAGGGTTATGATAATTTCGGTGCAGGTTCAGCCCGGGTGTTGTAGCCATTAGAATGCCACGTGACCAGGAGACACTGGGAAATAAAAGCCAAAGAGACGAGTTTGATGGGCACTCAGGGAGAATCCTCAATTTAGTTGTGACAAGTGTGTTGCAAACAAGTGGGAGAAGCATGGCAACCAAAATGGATGTGACATTATTATTACTTTTCTTTTTTTTTTCATAGTTATTGTTACTGTGCACACAGTTGGCTGTCAGTTTCTGTTGATGTCAGGTATGGGTGACATCCTAAAATAAATACGAACAGTCAACCAAGACAATGAAATGTGTTTGGAGCTGAGCATATGTGATGCATTCTCCATTACAGTAATCAACAATATGAGATTTCTTGTGACCAGCACAATAGTCAGTGGCCTAATGGCGCCTGCTGCTCTGAAATCAGTGCTCACCGGACAGGATTAAGCCTCATGTCATGGGTGTACAGTTAATTTGCTAGCACAGTCTGATTGGGAGTACTGCGTCTGATCAGCAGGAATCAGTGAGAATTGAAAAAATATCACATTTATTTTCCTGTGAGACACCAAAGTAACACTTGTGTGTGATGCTTTTATGAGAAATTTGATCATTTAATTCTCGGTGATTGCAGTTACTTTGTTGATTATAACCTTTTGATCATTTCTCTGTGTGGATTGTTTTTCCTTCACCCAGTGACACATTGATTTTATACTGGAGCTGCCTGTATTGACAGTTAATACATCACAGGTCCGTGTGAGTGAGTGTGTGTGTGCTCTTGTGCACTGAGTTAAAACACTTCAGGCTACTTTTCCAATTCTGGAGACAAGCCAAGGTTCCCCGGCTGTGTCGAGGCCTTAACGAAGTGCAGGGAGAAATCAAGCAAGGGTGAGAGAGGGAGTGACAGAGAATAAAGAGAGGGGGTGAAAGGAGGATCGGAGGTGAAGTGTAAAATGGCTATAATTATGCTTTGATATTAAATTACCATGTATAATTGAAATAAAGTTAGCACCACAGTCTTCTCCCTTAATAGCAGCTGCACCGCTCGGTTCTGTTAAATAACCTGCTAGTTATTGCCTGTCCTGTATGGAATTAGAAGTCAAACCATCATTACAGAACTCATCTACCCATCACTTTCTATATTAGATCCAGGCTTCACACACTATGGTTTTAATTACAGCCGAGAACTTAATTCTTCCTCTGTGTACACTTATGTGCAGCAAATAATTTAGTTAACACAGGATCCAGCTCGCAGTGTAGTGATTTTTACATGGCTATAAATGAGTCTGACTTTATTAATTTAATCTAATTGACACAAACAATACAGCTGCATTATAACAGCGGAGAAAGGTAAGATCACTAAACCTAACCCAATCTGGATGCACAAACCAAACATGGACAGCGTCCACAAATAACACGTTTGATTTGCATATAGTTTAGAGAGCAGACACTTTGTTGCACTCAATAATGGACTTGTCTGAATGATGTTTAAGACTATAAAAGAGAAAACGCTGACGTGAAGTTTTGCACAACTCTTTAAGAATCTAAAATGAATATAGCCTGAATTTATGTAGCCAGATAGCAGCTTTTAAATTAGAAGCAATCTGGAGGGGATAATTTCACACAAAAAGGAAAATGCTTGCATGCTGTAAAAATGTGCTTATGGCCATAAAGTACAGCACAGTGCCTGTAATGCACAGTGTACAGCTGGTCAGGCAGCTTCTATAAAAGACACTCTGGACAACTATGCAGCTCTGTGTGTGTATACGTGGGGCTCGTTCTTATTTGCTGTAAGTATATGTCATTTCCTTGTTTATGAAACTCAATATTATAAGAAAAAGTGGCTTCATTCTAAATATGACATCAGTAAAAGATGCTTTGTTATAGAAATGCTGATTGCACTCAAGCAGGCTGCAGCCAAAATCTTTGAATGAGCCCACAGAGACAAACTCGCCACAGTAGCAGAGGTATTATGTAACACATCACATGGCCAAAACTAGTGGACAGTGTCCAAAGTAAACTTTTCTAGTAATGCATCATGAAGGCAGACCTTGTTTAACATTTCCACACCTCCGTGCTGCAACAGACTTTGTCAGAAGAAGAGACTTCACCTCAGCTGTGGATGACCTGGTGTCCTCCGAGGAATAGACCTAGAACAAAAGCAGGGATGCTGGTTGACCGCATGTTGCCAGCAGTAAATCTAACATGAAAATTTCATTACTGAAAGCACAGCACAGGCTGCCTGGCAGTGTTTATTATTATTTTTTTTTTTAGAAGTGTATACACTTTTTCTTTTCTTTTTTTTAACTCACCTAGAGCCAACAGAATACTTAACAAATTGCAAGTCTGTTTTTGCTGATGCCACCTATTTTTCAATTAATGCAGACGTTTAAAAAAAAACATTAAATTTATGTAACATTTGCATTTTTTGGATACAGTGTGTGTAATGCCAGTAAAAATATATCATCATCAGATCATTATGTTCTTCAAAATAATACAGTCCTAGTCCATTGTGTGGTTGTGTTGATGAAACTGTACACTGGAATACAGTAGATTTGTGATTAATGAGAGTGGATATGCAGTAGTTTTCAAGCTTTGAGTGCATGAAATGATACAGAAGTATGGACTGTATCAGGGCATCAGTGTCACTGACTGGAAAGCATTGGAACTATGTACACTGGACAAACTCATGAGCCACGGTTGACATGAGCTACACATCTAGGTTACTGTGACTGGCATGTGGACTGATTGTTGGAAATGTGCGCACATGACTGGTTCTGTTCTTAAAATACCCTCTGTTAGGACAGGAAACCTCTTTACATTGTGTCAGTATCATATGTAGTTGGCAAACCTTGATTTATACTCCAATGAATTTTTCAATATGCAATTTAATATAATATTTTTCAGCCATTTGGCTTAATAACAGGATTACAGATCATCAAACCAAGACTGAAAAATAGCATTTGCTAAATACCACCTATTGTGGTGACAAATGACAATTAGTGATCAGTTAGCTATCTGTGTAAAGGTAACCAATGTCAGCCACCATAGTACACTGGTCGTAACCAAGGCTGTAGCTTTAAAACCCCGGACTCCACTCAACTGTGCAACAGTGTCTTTAATTGCAGATTGATTTATTATTTCACTTGTGAGAGAAAACACATTTTTCTAATCAAAATCAAAACAGTAGTGTCACTTTAATAGCACCGGTATTTCATCATGATTCCCATTAAAAACTGCATCCTTCACATAAATCACCTTGTTTTCCATTGTATCCCTCTATTCATTCCTCTTCCTGTCCAAACAGGCAGTGACACAGTGATGCTAGATACCAAAAATCATAATTGTTTACACGAGCTTGTGGTTGAATTCATTCCAGTTGGAGAACCTAAATGGAGAAAAAAAAGATGAAATCAATATCCGCTGCACCATAGATTGCATACTTATGTCCACTTTTCCTAACCTTCCCTCCAGAGGGAAAACGGGCTTCAATCAAGCACTGTCTCTGTTGACACACGGATTGACAAGTCACAGTGTCAATCATGCCTGCAGGTGACGCTGTTTGCAGGAAAGAATGATAACAAATTAGCATCTGTCAGAGGTTGTCAGACAGAGTGCCACAAATGCTGGGTCAACAGCTGCCGGGTATGTGATTAAAGTGGCTGCCAAGTTGATGCAAAAAAGCCTGAGAAAATAGACTGCAACTTAATTAGAAATGCATTACCAACAGATCACTTCTATCCCTGGTAACAAGACATTTTGTAAACCATTAACAGAATTATTCTTTATTCTGGTATCACTATTTATTACAACTGCTCTAATTCTGGATAACGAAAGCAGTGCTCCTCTGGCTTTGAAAATACACAGAATTACCAGTTTGACTTTGGCTGTGTGCCTTGTTGAGGAAAAAGTCTACATCTTTTTGTTGGATTTGTACGCAGTGGAAAGAATCAGAAGCTGTAGTCCACATTTGTGATGAAACCAGACATGATCCTTTGAATACTTGTTGATGTGACACGTTTTTAAAGTGCCTCTTTTTAATATACCAATATTCCTTGCATGGAAGAACACATCCTTGCACACTTTTTATCATATGCATATACTCGCATTGTGATGGAGAGCAGATTCCATGAGTCTCTGCTGATGTTTACAGTGACAGATTTCAGAGGATAATTCTTCTCTTGTCTACCTGTCACTGTGCATCCATCGCTCCTCCCCTCTCTCCTTTTTATTTGATTTCTGTGCTCAGAGGTCATCAGTGGAACTGTCAGCATGCAATTTCGCACAGAAAAATTGCTGTTGTAGACGGACGTGCAAATGGAGTGTTCTGCCACTAAGTCGGGCCATCAATAAGACATTTTAACGTGCAACTCTAAGTGCAGTAATTAAACCAACATATGTCTTGATACTTGCATGGCATTTTTCTGTACATTTCATTTCAAACAAGTGCACCCAGTGTGTGTTTGTGTGAGTGCTTCTGAGTGCAACAGTTCACACATGATCTACTCAGATGTAAAGTTGAGTTTCTAGCCATAATTCATGTGCGATCGATAACACAAGAGGCAGCATTTTAATGTCCTGTGTTTTTGAGATATGTAGCGAGTGATTGATTTATAGCACTGACACACTGAACTGCTTGTCTACTGTTATATGTCATTGCCAAATATTATTTTCTCTTCAGATTGACTGCTTGGAAATATCAAGCACCAAATCTTCCTATCTGTCCCACTGTGTGTAAAACAGTACCATTTACTTCGAATGGCAAACAAAAGAAAAGAAAAATACATACACTTTACAAATTGTTTAATTAACATATGGCTAATTGTTGCTGGAGACAGCTGACATCTAGGTTGGCTGGCTCTAGAAGTGGAATCGATGTTGACCTTTTTTTTTTCTTTGTCTGCTAAAAAAGATAGGATGTGTCAGTTTAAACTGCAGCGAGTTGAAGCAATGACGACTGCAAACAGATGAGGAGTGAGTGCGATCAATAACAACATGCCAAGTGATGTCAGAGATAGTCACATCAAGGTCTTTCCCTGGCAGCTTTTGTTTTGGTCAGTGTGGGGGGACTGATGTGTTGGAGCGACATCATAAAACATTGAGATGTGACCTTTTAAGGTTTGTTACAGGACCTATAACAATCCCCTGAAGGCTGTCTGGTGAAATTTTACCAGGCTTGTTAGTATCTAAAAATATAGATCCTTGAATCTTTTCATTTTCAACTGAAGACTCAAATGATTTGAAGCTATTATAACCAAAAAGGTCTCTCATGCACTCACGCCACACTCAGGTGCATTGTTTAACTGTTAGACGGATTGAAGTTAAAATTAGACCTGTCAGCGTATTAGATAAACATATTGAACATGTCACAAGCAGGAAAAGAATAACAAAAGAAGACCTGCAAAATATATTTTTCACTTCAGTATTTTAAATAAACCACAATTTGAATGTAGGTGTTCTCTGTAGAACGGTTTAATTGTCACATAATACAAAGTAGCTTCGTGTTTATGAAAACTGTATTTTAACTGAGCTTTACCCTACTCTGTATTATTCTCTATTCTGTAGTCTACTGCTCTCTGCAAGCCAGATATATAATAAAGATATAAGACGAAACACAGAGACAACATCTAGAAAAGTAGCCAGGCTGATTCTACAAGTTAAACTGACAGATACCATATTATTTTAGACTAAATAAAGGTCCTACTGTGGGGAGACAAACAATAACTAAAGACGTCAAACTTAAATTTGCCTTCTCCTCCTCCTCCCCCTCCACTTTTAGCTTCATCTCAAGCACTCCACTGAGAAAATATGCATACAGCATGGCAAGAATATGCCGATTGCGCTACAGTGATTCATAAGAGCTAATCTTTTGTAGTGAATTAACAAAAAAGTGCATTAGCAGGCATTCATTATGCAAGGCAATGGCTCAAAAGTAATGTGCAAAATGACCAGGACTTTGCAATCCATTATTGTGACTGATTTACACACTGGGTGAACAGCAAAGAGTAGAATAGAATAGAATTAGGAATAACACGGCTTGTATTTATCGGCCTCATGGAAAGATATACATACAGAGGCACACACACACACCCACATACCTTTAAGCTATCTTTCTATGAATGTCTTTTTAGCAAAAACATGTCACATCGCGTCACTGTTCTGCAAAAATAGTGCTTCCATATGTGTGATTTGATGTGCTGGGTGTGTGTGTGTGCAGGCATATGTACAGTTTGTGCAATTGATTTGGCGTTCACATTTGTTCAGTGTCATTTATTAGCAGAAGCAGACTGCAGCTTCAACCTGCTGGAGGCAATGGGAGCTATTTAAAGAAATCAGAGCCACACCGAGTCTCTAAATGAAGAAAAGGGGTGAATGAGGACAAGATGGGGAAGGAAGGGGTGGGGCGTGTGGTGGGGGGAGCAACCGAGGCGCAGAGGGATGGAAAATGACAAGGTGGGGAAAGGGGAAAAAGGGAAGAAATTACAGAAGTCAAGAGAGAATGGGGAGAGAGATGCTGAGAGAAGACAGGAGTGGAGGAGAGTGTGAGCTGCAGAGTGCTGTTCAGACAAGAAAGGTGTGAGGGTCACGGAGGGAGAGAAATGGAAATTTGGAAAGATGGCAGGCAAGCCAAACTACCAGAGTGAGCGAGGAGCATGATGTGAAGGAAAGAAGGAGTAAACAAGCCTCACTTTGAACTGAAGCTAGGGGGGTGCAAAGAAGTAAGTGGAGAGAAAAGCAATGCAGGAAAAGACAGGAGGAAAGAGTCAGGAGCTACTTAGGGAATGTATAATGTCAGAAAGACGTTCAACTCAAGCCTAACACCTATGTACATAACATGCTTACGTAAAGCCAGTGAACATCACCTTCCTCTTAAGCACAGATATATTGTTACTCCTGTGTATATGACACACATTGTGTGATCCATGACTGTGTATTTCAACTGCAGTGAATGAAACCCACATTCAGACAGCCTGAGTTTCATTTGTCATATAATTAAGGAACCAGCCCCATCAAATTGTGAGGATAGGACAAAGTAAAGCTGAAACCCTGTCAGTAAACAGTGAAAGTGAAAATTAATTGAGCACAACCATTAACAGCACGTGAGCTAGTGTCAGTTCTGACTGTTGTGATACATCCCCTAGTCTCTGATTTCAGTCACAAGCTCACACATGTGACTGAGTCTCTCTGATGTGCCCTGCCCTATTTTGATACACACTGCTCTTTCACATATTAACCTGGAGCAAGCAGCTGATACGAGGGGCTCAAGGCCTGATGCAGAATTTCTCAATGAGGAAATAAGAGTGCTGTCAGTGGGGCTTTGTAGGTGGTGCTACATGACTGATATTCTTTTTGATTGTTTTTCCTTAATAATTTAAAAAAGACTGTGCTCTAAGCAACAAAGAAAGGCAGATGGAAAAATGTCAGCTCGTATTGTCATAGTTTGTATGTTTTTAGTGGATCGAGTGAATGGGATCGTTTGAGCTTGCTGAAAATGTTACCTTTGAAACATCACCCTAAGCATAGTATGAAATGCAGTGAATCCTGCTTGTTTTGCTTCCTGACGACACTCCCCTGTTTGTTTGCTTTTGTCAAAATGCTGCTTCAAAACTACTGAAACCTTTGTCAGCAACAAACGAGACCTGAAGCCACAGAATAAATGGGGTGTTTTGTTTTATTTCCCTTTTTTTTCTTTTTTGAACTAAAGCTGCAATTAGGCCATGTCTGCTTGTTTTTAAAGGGGATTCAAATAATGTTGTGCCTCACTGCCCCCAGATATAATGTGATTTAACTGGCTTCGTTTTAGCAGTGAGATGAAAAATAGCCCTTGGTAGCTTTAAGAAATTTTCCACTGACAGATATAAGAAAGTACTGGGTTCTGTCTGTGAATGGTCATGTAAGGAAGAATTGAATAGGACCCATTGATATGTTCTTTATATATAAAAATATAATTTTTTTTCTCAGCTTTGCTCAGGAAATGGACACTTTGTTCCTATATTTTGCAAGGTCTATGCTCTGAGTTCAATTTGCCACAAGGCAGAAGTTAGTGCCAGTATAGCTGACTTTGGAGAACTGACGACTGAATTCCTCTCCTTTCAAAACTGCTGGGTCTGACAAAAGACAGTAAAAATATACACCTGCAAAACTTCAACTCATATCACGAGAGTTTGTCTGGTCTAGTACCTAATGCTGGTCTTCTTCTCAACATGACAAGAGCTTTCAGGGTATTGTTCAGTGTCCCTTTAAACCCCTGCCTCAGTCTATAGGAGTGCTGTTAGCCCAATCTACAATTATGGCACCTACTAATTAAGCGGCCATTAAGATAACAAGCCAAAGCAGTGAGATTAATGAGAGACTGTTTAAACACAGTGCTGCTGAGAGGCCAGCCAAGGCAACATGAGCAACCTCTAATGTGCAAGAATGTGACACCACCGTATTTATACTTATGTACACTTTGCAATGCTCAGCAGGGCTCTGTGTATATTTACGTGACCTACACGCTATTTGATTTCCAAAGGTAAGATGACATATGAGGTGTGAGACCTTAATTCTTTGTGTTATTTCATGGTCTAATGAGTGGAAATCATGATTACTGACCCATAGCTTTAAAACGATACAATCAAAATCACACCATGGAGAAGAGCAACACTTCCGTGAATCATTGTCAAAGTTAGATAACTTGATGAAACATGATGTAATTAAAATCGCTTTAAAAAAAAAACAAAACTTTAAAGTGGTATCAGTTGTAGCAATGGCGTGAATTCTACCCAATTGTTCATCTGTGTACTTTATTATACCAGTAATTCTTATTGCAGCTGCAGATTAAAATAAATGTAATGATAAGGGACTGTAATTAACTTTATGTTTTCTATTAGATTACACACTGTACAATACAATTATGCCACATTGAATAATAGCCCTGGATAAGATAGTGGAGGCAGAGAAAAGAGAGAAAGTGTCTCTTGGATGAGAGAAATCAAGGCCGGGAGAATAAGGCAGTCAAGACTTTAAGCCAGGGAAAATCAATATTCTCGAAGAGGGTCAAGGGATTAGTAAAGGGCCACTGACACAGTCCTGGGAAGAAACCTTTAAATGATTAAGAAAATGAGAGTGAAGTTGAGGAGGTGTACAAAAAAAACACAGATAAATAAAGGGTCTGCCAAGCAGGGGTTCCCCTGACAAAAGGAAGAGCAGCCATTGCACTGCACTAGGTTTTACAGACGACAGGGAACAAGCATTCATGTCACATCTGTGAATGTGATACAACACTTGTATAAGGTTGTATTGAGCAGATATAGCGCCTGCAGCCTGTTTTCCAAGAGTAAATGAGTCTTGACCTCATGTGGCCCCCGTGTGTAGCAGTGTTATGACATTGAGTGTAAAGGCCTCTTTTGCTCTGCTGCTAATTGTAAGGCTCAGATGTTTTTCTCAGTCATTCCAGTGCACTTGGAGGCACACAAAGCCTTGTTATAACATAATTAATACACATTGGAGGCATCATTAAGAGTCTAATTTAATCCATCTGTCTGCTCGTGATTGCATAGAGTCGGCTTTAGAGTAATGAACATTTTGTGTGATTTAGATCCATAATACTTTGATAATATTGTCCCACTTTATTTAGTTATTAGCCTATCTAAAGGTGCCTTTAAACACATTTCAAGATACCAACTGAGCTGAAGTTTCAGTTCAAAATGATGTTAAGGTTGGACACAGAGGACACACAGAGACACACATGAAACACAAACATCCCTCAGTAATCTCACAACCCCCAACACAAGTGACCGTAATAGGACAGGATAGGAGGATTAGAGCGACAATCTTGAGAGTTTTTTTTTTTAAATGGCACCCATGGGGCTGGCCAACAGAGAGTTACAAAAGGATTATAAGAGTCCACTGGATATTCCCAAACTGGAGGGCTACAATGAAACTGTTAACTCGAGCTCTTTGAACTGTTGTGTATCTAAACCCAAGTGTCCATTGATCTTCTAAAATAATGTATAGCTCCCACATCTCTGCATCATGTTCTTTTCTCACAGTACTTAAACTATACCCTCCAGTCATTGGCTCTTATCCTGCTTCATCCCAGATGTTGCTTCTGGCACCTGGACCCACCAGGTGTTCAGCATCCATACTGTGAACAGGCTCTGTGTTAGTTGGATGTTACATCCACCTGTATTTTAAATGTCTCAGGTGACACCTCTTTGTAATGAATACTGCAATTTTCATTGCACCTCAGTAAGACCTGGATACGTGCTGCTTTCACACTGAATAAACGCCATGCATTTGTGCCTCCAGAGTGAGACTGCACTGTGTACAGGCCCAACGATACTGCATTGTCATGTGAGCGTGTTCACTTATGATGCACATTACTGCAGCCTCTAATGCAAAGCCTTACACTGATGACAAAAGGCACAAGTATTGCAAAACAGCACCCAAAGGATGTTTGTATTTACTTCATAAAACTTTGACAAGGTGTAAAGAGACCAGTTAGTGAGTTGGAAATCAGTGAGATAAATTGCACTTAATTACCTTCATGCATTGTTTCTTGCAAATCCTTCGAGCGTGTCAAAATTCATTGTGGCAGTCTGCTTCAACAACATTAGAAGGCTATTGCTGGAAAAAATGGCTACCATAATAGTATCAGGACCGGGTTTGTCATGAAAATCTTTAGTGGCATATCTCTAAATGTGTGCTTTACTTTATATATATTAACCACATCTCAGCCAATTCATTTACCATTGCTACACTTTTTTTTCTCCAAGCTAAATTATACTATGTATTATAGATATAAATCATTTTAAAACAATGCTCACAAAACCGGCAATAATCCATTTGTTTTTCTCCTTGACATCATTGCTGTTCATTTTAAAACAAAAGCAGGTGGTCATGCAAAAGAACTAAAACAAACAAGTACTGTGAACACATTATGGTTGACTTAAGCAAAAAGAAAAAAGAAAAAAGAATGAACAAATAACCACGGTAACCCTAACGAGATGAGACAAAGGCATGAACAAATTTCTCTTTGTCCTCAAGTGCCGGATCTGATCTCAATGACATCCCTGACATGGAAGGAGCTTGACTGAACCAGTTTAGTTACATGTAGATTGAAATGCGAAGAGGAGGTATTAATAAATGCATTCTGGGTACTTGGCATTACCTGGAGAGATGGGGAGCTGAGGGATTAGGACAGATGATGATTAAAGTTTCAGTTATCAATTTCCAGCTGCAGCAAAAACATCAACTCTGAGAAAAATAAACGTGTTGCAGGAGGGTTTGTCAGCATGGTTTAGTTAAAGGCACTTCCTTGAATAAGTCAGTCTTAGTGCATGTGTTGAATACACATTTTCTCTTTTCAACCATAGTATTAAATTGCAGACTTAACAAGCACCAAGGGGCTTGTTTCAATGTTTATTCCCTTCCAAGGACAAGCCCAACTTGATGATCTTCTCCATGAAACACTCTGCGGTCTTTGTTTGATCTGTGTCCTATTGAATAAATTGCCTGTAATAGTCCGCCTATTGTCTAAGCAGAAGTCCCACCATGTGTGAGTAGCTCTCGCTTCACACACATGAACACACAAGCTTGGTGAAATCCCATGAGGGAAATTAGTGGAAAACGTACATGTTGAAACACAAGGGCGAGTGTGCCAAGGACAGCGTTTAGCTGTGTTGTTTTACATGGAGTGAGGCTAATTTAATTGACGGTGGCGAGCACATCCTTCTCATAGTTTTGAATAATATATCTGCAATTCAAATACATCCATGTATAGTTACTGGCCACTAAAGGAGGAACTTTCTGCATTATTAAATTATGCTCTGACTATATCTGATCCAATACAATTGCACTTATGGATTGTATTAATAATAATATCAATGTCATAACAATAATTATGTAGTTTTTGCACATTCTCTTATTGCTTTCTTGACAATCGAGCCACAGGTTTTGAGCTCACTACTACACATTATTAAATAATGCATTACCCTTAATAGGCCCGGATATGATTAATGAATAGTGTATCAGCTGACAACAGCCCATATCTATTTATTGCAACATGTGGCCACCTGCAATTAAATTGGTGCCCCATAATCAAGGGCATAGGATCTACTAGTTTCCAGAGTCTTGCACAGAACAGTGTTGACTATAATTACAGAACAGCTAAGCCATAGCTTAATTAGAGCTGTGCACTCTGAGCATGTCAGTGGTAAGTAAAGCACTCCGGCTCTGTGAAATCACATCCCTTTCAGCCACATGTTTTCACTGAAGTGAGCATTTAGAGTGCGAACAGACCCACACGCATGCCATCTTTGGAGCCCTAGATTCTAATAACAGGGTGTGTCAGTTATGATGAACCTACAGCTGTGGTGCCACTGATCAAGTGATATATTAACCACACGGATGAGTGCTATTTAATGTCATCCAAAGGATGGCTCTCTTGGACAGGCCTCAGTTGATAGATCAAAAGGATAATGTGGACTTTGTCGCCTGTAGTTTGACTACTAGTGGCAGTATTTATGGCAGTTGCTGTGATTTCCTCCTTGTTTATTTCAGTTTAGTCTAAAACATGAAAACATCATCATTATGCATTTGACCATTAATTAAAGAGTCTAAATATGATTTATAATTAGTACAACTTGCAAAGTGTGACATTTGAATTTATAATCTAACTCAAATGATGCACAATCTCATTTTGTAGTAAGACAAGTAAATGCACTTCAGAGAAATTTGTTTTGGGCAGTACATTGCACATAAATAGAAACAACAAATATGAATACCTAAACAATTAACAGGCTGATATTTAGTCTCTGCTTTGCATGCTGAGCAAATGTTTAACCATGCATTGCAAATACAAGTAAAGTGTGTTTTTACTAATGAAACATTGTTATGAAATGTTGTAAAGCCAAGCCGGCAGTGCTTGGCAAAAACTGCTTCCATTCAAATATGGAGGATTCAGGCTTGGGTGAAGAGCTGCACGATCCATAATTCACAGCATTTCACTGTATAACCCAAGTTATTTCAGGCAGGCAGCCATGGCAGGTGGGCTTCTCTTTTTTTTTCTTTTTAAATTCACTGCAACAGGGAAGACGTCTTGATTGATAGGATGGATTTGGTGTAATATGAATATTGAAAAATGAAATATGACTTTTTTTAGCCAATATACAGTCTATGTTTATGCATACAGGCCCACCAGGATTTGTCATGGTGCTCTGTTTATACAGCACCTGGCTGTACTGTTAAAATGGAAGTTATTATAAAGCATGAATTATTTATATACAAGTATATTTAAGTAGTTGGATGGCTGAGGGTGTAAATAGAATATTCTTACTGTGAAAAGATCGATGGAGAAAGAACGTATGGCATTCAAATTGATTTAAAAAATGGGAACTTAACACCAATCTTTAACATTCGTAGGAAGAAAAGAAAAAGAAAAGAAAAGAAACTCCTCCAATAATGTACACAGTGAAAGTGAAGGTGTGGCAGCTCCCTGGGCTCATGACCAACACAGCATCTGGGGACATGATAGTTTCTATGATCCAATGATGTGATTCAGGCAGAGTCATACCCATTATTAGAGACACTGACTCAGGTGACCTTTTCATTACAGCTGAACATAGTGAATGTTGGCAGGGACAGGGCACACCGACCATTAGTCAGTTACAATATGAAACTCCTGAAAAAGCCATATTTTCCCCACCTTTCCAAAGCTGTATTCAGTATCCAGAAATACATTTCACAGCAGGTTATATACAGCACCATTTGAGTGCTGACATAATGGTGTGCTATACCACTTACCAAGGAGTGCTGGTCCTTTGCCACCAGCTGAAATAGGTCGTCGCCTGTGAAATGCCAACTGCATCATGTCCTTGACAGCCTTTTACCTTTCATATTTAAGCCTAGGTTCAGTGTGATGACACAACCAGAGGGAGCAGTAAAATCAATACAAATCTAATTTAGATAAACTGACAGGTGAGGCTTCCCTTCCAGCCACCATTGTGGTGTGCATACTGTGCATTACAGCCCCTCAATACATCTCTACGTTCGATATCTGATGAGTGATGATGCATGAAGTCGTTTGAGCCAACTGGTGGTAGACGAAAATGACAAAAAGGGCCATGTGGTGCTGCAAAGTGCAACAGAGCGAGCTGATATAAGAAAGAAAAAAGCATCAATTTCTTTCCCTTTGTTAGTACCAAAAAAATTTTTGCTATTAGATTCCATAACAAATCATTTAATCCTGAGCTGTGTCAGTAACTTTCAACTGGTAATCACACACTGAGCATCAGTAATTTTGTCACACTCAACTGCTGTAAGTTATTTCCCTCTGATATTAGACCTCTTAAAAAACAGCAGGTTTATCTTTAGTCTCAATATTCTGATTTGAAGAAGATATTTTTTTTTCCACTTCAACAGCACCTTTCACAGTATTTCATTTGTAATCATATTTCAGGAAGATTGGATTGTAATTTGTTGTTGGTGTGGCAGTATAATATTCATCACTTAGGGTTTATTAGACTTTTATGCTATATAGGCAATAAAGGTTTACCCCTTGTAAAACTGTAAACAAATTAGACAGATTACCATGATATATTTTGGGTGATTTAAGGAGCAACATCACTGTATAGGTCAGGACACTATAGCATTTCACACTCTTGCAGTACATATTGATCTCACCGTAACTTATCTCACATATGCAGTGCATGCCTGGTGCCTGTCTGTTATATGTGTAGTTATACAGATATACTGGACATGAGTCTGGATTATAGAAGCTCATCAAAGCTGGTGTAAAATCCATCAAGCATGGACCTACAAAAGTGTCATGACATGAACAGGATGTTCAGTGAGGGCTACACAAGAACAAATCTCCAGATGGAAATGTGCCATGGGAATGCAAGGATGTTGACATGCTAAAGACAAAAAACACTGACAGAGACACTGATATATTTGTGTAATGATCACAATTTGATGTTATAATAAAGAGTTTATTAACTTAACATCCATAAATTACAACAAAGTAACTTAATACGCTAAAAAGAGACAAACCAACAATGTAGGTTGACATATTGTGAGAAAATCTCCAAAAATAAAAGATTCGCCTGTGAAAAGCCCAAAGGAGTCGGAACATATGGCATTTAATTTGACATTAGAAAAATAATTTGTCATTTGAACACTACAACTTAAGAAATGATTAACTCCAGAACTCAATTCATTGGAAATTGCTACTGCAATAGAAACTGCTTTTTGGAAGATTTTAAGAATCTTTCATTTTCATAATAGGCTCATTGCATGACCATGTGGAAGGACCTCACCAATCATAGTAACATCTTTTTGGTTCGACCACATTCACTGGTATTATCTCAAATTAAACACTGTTGAAATTGTGGAGATATTAAACTAGAGACAATCACCACCACACCAGCTGTGATGATATGTTGACAACCTGACCCATGTAATGTCAGTAGTTCCTCGTAGATTGTTACACAGGTACTGGGCAAAGAAATGCCAAGTAAACAATTACCAAATCACTGGTGCCTCCGGGACCAGGTTTTCCTGTGATGACACCAACCACACTGTCGTTGGCTGATAACGAAATGACATCTGGAAAAATGGAGTAGCACATAAAATTAAATTTGTGTCCATCAGTCTTTTGCCCCAGTGCATGGAGGAAGAATTCCCACCTTGCATGATGAGTAAACACACATCATGTGAATACCAATCAAAATTTTACCTTTTACCAAAATAAGAGTACGCTGTCATTCAAGATAATGTCATCCAGGTTTAAGAACTGAATTAATTGAGTGACAGTTAACAGGGTGTTACAGCGTGATGATGGCATGTTATCCTGAATTAGTTTGGTTGTATTTGATAAATTGCACTGGCTGATGTGTTGCTGATGCTCTGCAGTGCCCAGAGTTTGGGTGTGCAATTGTTGCATTGTGCTGGCTGGTTGTGTGTCTAGGGTTTAGGATCATCTATGTCTTATTTGGTAGTATCAACTAATCCTCCTCAGCTCAGCATCATAAGGAAACACATTCATGCTGGGCAGTGCATTAGATTCTTTCACATTCAGAGCCTTTGCTGGAAGCAAGCCCTCTATGTAGATAGTAAGAGGTTAGAGCCCATATAATCACGGGGTAAACTCTGGTCCAGATTTATTCTGGAAAATTTAAATGCGATTTGACGGACCATTGCTATCATATCACCTCATCTGCCAACTTTCAGCTGCTATTGGCAGCATTTAGAGGTGGGGCTCAGATTGAAAGAGTGAAATGACGTGTTCAAAACCACTCATGCCAAGAGTACTTGATGTCTAAAACCACATATTTAAGGATGAGTAATACTCGTTCTATTCATTCTATCTGAGAGCTGTGTGAGTAATTTTCTGTGGAATGGTGCTCACTGTGTGTGGCTGAATTTAGGGAAGGTATCAAGGTATATAATTTGATTGAATACAGAATTTCACTGGATTAGCCACACTACTATTAGTTGATTGCCAAACTGAACTCTTACTATATTAGCATAGTTTTGTACATAGTTTGAAACAGTTTGTAAAACTTGAAGAGGCCGGGGTGTTGGACAAGGCTTGGAGAGACTGTAGTTTGCAATCTGTCAAAATCCATCTGTTAATTGCAGGTTTTTAAGACACAATTTTTCTGCACCATTTCAGACACTGTAGAAAGACATTCAGTCTGTGTTATTGAGCTAGGGCTGGATTTAAATTGGTTTTGTATCATCTAAGAGTACGATCAACTCTAAGCTTACAGTTTTTATTCTTCTGAGGCAATATTTGTTTCCTATAATCCTAAGTATTTGCTGTAGAATTTGATTTACATAGCTTTGATAGTATGTCTACCTGGGCCATTTGTTTTTGTCAAGTCAATACATATTCTGTGTTTTGTTTTGTTTTGTCTTGGAGCTGTCTTCAGTGGTTGTGTTTGTGCTGTGAGAGT
>OMNW01001837.1:4824-21619 GCA_900303245.1 Selene dorsalis | reverse complement strand
TTTTTTTTTTTGATTTTTTTTTTTTTTTGTAGTCCTGATGATTCCAGTTCCTGAAGGGTATAATCTACCACATATATCCTGAATGAGGCCTGAACCTCGCCATGGCTCCTTCTGTCAGCTTCCAAGTTCAACTCAGATGTCTAGACCCCCAAGGACCAGAGGATTGTTTATTGGAACGGCAGCTACTTCCTGCTATCAGCAACTCAGCTCAGCTCAGGTTCCACTTCAACACTCCTGTACTTGACTGTGGCTAATTACTCTGAGCTCAAATCTCCACAAACAGACAGGAAAACACAACCAACACACAAAACCTCCAACTTATTGTATTTCCAAGGTAGCTACTGAAATCAGTTATTAGTAACCCTGCTAACCAGGTTGACCCGACCTAGACAGTGTTGTAACACCACCTTGTGACACTAGATGCTGTGTAAGTCAGTGCAGACAAAGAGTCTCCTGAGGCCTCTGTCCTGCAGGGCAGTGAAGTAATCACCAGTGACCAATCACAGTCTCAGCTTTTTAACCAGCTGGTCCAGTCTCCTTGTGTTCATGTCGGACCTGCTGCTCCATCAGACTGCAGCATATAACAGTTCACCAAGTTCCACTGACTGATAGATGACGTGTGATCAGGGACCAGTCCAGAGCACACCTGTGTGTGTGCGTGTGTGTGTGTGTGTGTGTGCGCGTGCAACAGCAGAGTAGTGGCTTTAGTTTTTTCGTCTCTTTCTGAACTTTCTGTAACTTGCTGCTGAACTTTTTAATTGAAAAAGAAGTTGCATTGAATGTCAACACACACACACACGGACACAGACACACACACACACAGACAGCTGCCTGGCTCATTAGCTCACCAATCTCCATGGTGACCAAGGTCGAGTTCCAGAATACTGATGAGTTCAGACTGCAGACGACAAGATACTTTACTGCTGAGCTCCTCTGTGTATTGAAGTACTGCACAGGTAGAATATACTACTACTACTACTAGAATATAGTTCTACTGGAGTCAGTGTCAACACAGTGTCAATGTGAAGTGTGTAGTTTTACAGTATTACACAACATTATTTCATGTTGTTTTGAGTGTAACACATTGTGTACAACTCTAGGCCTACTACTCTGGATGGAACTTCAGGCACACACTCTCTGTACAATACTAACTGTTTAAAACTGGATTATATTTTATACCTAATGCACTGTGGCACTGTCAGATCTGCTCTGTGATTTCCATTCACCTCAGTGGGGGAGCTGTGAGAACAACACATTGGAAGTAACATTCATCCTACTCGTCTCGGTTGTCCTCAGTTCTACAGAAATATAAAACCTTATTACTGGTCATGTGTCCCATGTTGGCAGAAGCTGTGTTTTCATTAACCTGCTTAATGCACAGTTTGAAACGACATTTTTATGGAAACATTAGGATCTCCCACTCACCACTCTTCTCCTTGGATTTTTCCTCTTTATTGAGTTGAAAATGATTTTTTTTTTCCTGACATACACAGTTTAGAATTTAGTGGTTTCTGATAAAATCCTCATCCCTGGTTATGTTTGTCTACGCACTCAACACAGTAAGGCTCCTGATCTGTCCCCTCATCCCCTCAACACACACACCCAACCACGCCCAAACACACACACTGACTGTTGAGAATTTGTGTGGGAGGAGTCTGGTTTTAACACCTTAATTGTTATGGTTGATAATTTTTTTGTTGTAAAGTTGTGCTTTATTGAATTCCCATAGTTCACAGTGTGTTATTAGTCACATCAGCACAGTAACAGTCTCAGTCTCCTCCAGCTCTCCTCCTGCAGCCTGCTCACTGTCAGCACTGAGGAGTTCAAGAGAATAAACCAGCTGTACCTCTACTGTACTGCTGTCAGCTGTGTGTGTGTGTGTGAGTGTGTGTGAATACTCCCACCTTTCCGGTTGCCTAGCGACAATAAATGCACAGATTGGCTGTAACATCTGTCACAGTAAAGGCTGCCAAAACCTGCTCCGTCCATCTCTGCTGCTCCTCACTGTTTCACTTCGCTCTTTATCTGAGAGACAGTTTCACAGGAAGTTCTTAGCACTCCTCCTCCTCCTCCTCCTCTTCCTCCTCAGCTTCCTCTCTAACATTTATCACTCCATACAGATATCATAACTGGTTTATAACATCATTGTGATGCATCAGCTGACTTGATTTGATCACCGTGTGAACAGCTGAGTTCCTCATCCACCTGCAGCCTTCAGTTTCCTGTTGTTTCCTCCTGTTTGTACATTCATTCATTAGAAATATATTAAATTTAATTAATCGTTAAATCAATTAAACATGATGATACTCTGTGTTCCAACAGTAGAACATGGAGGACGGAGGGTTAATTTGTTATTGCTTTTCTGATCAGACATGTGATCAATCATGTAGTCAGCTGAGGGGAAGAAAATCCTCATGGTGTGTGTGTGTCCTGCCAGAAGTGAAATCAGTAGCGTCCATGAGAAGATCCTCAGTTAACACTTGGTAAATAGTCTCAGTGAGAAATCTAGTGTTAAAATGTAGCACACATTCTTCCCCGGGCTAGGGTTCATTTACTCGGACCTCACCTTGGTACCAATATAGGACTGTGTGTGTGCGTGCGTGTGTGTATGCGTGTGTGCGCTCTTGATGACCTCATTCTTGTATGATCTCAGAGGTTAAAGGTTACATCTGGCACCCATAAGGTGTGTGTGTGCAGCTCCAGTTACCTGAAAAGACCTCCACCTCTTTTTCTTTCTGTTCAGACCTGATATTAACATCTGCCTCTGGTGGTCTGATCACAAGTGATCAGCTCTAAATACAGGTGTGAACACATTCAAAACAATACAAGAGAAAGAGGGAAAAGAAGAGATGGAGAGATGTAACAAGAGACAGAGAGGAGAGAGAAAGGAAACATGAGGTGGAGCTAGGGGATGGGCAAGGATGGGGTGAGAGATGGAGGGACAGAGAAGAAAAACAGACCACGAGAGGTCAAAAATGAGAGACAAGAAAAGGAATGAAGGAGGAAGACAGCAGTGGATGGGGGAGGAAGTGGTGGGGGTGGAAAGAAAGACTAAAGATGTGAAAGAAGGAGAAATTGGAAGAGAGAAGGGGAAGAGGAGGAGCAGGAAGAGGGAGGGAAAACACAGAAGGTGCAGCAGAGACTGAGACCAGGTTGGACCTTTAAATAACTACACACACACACACACACAGTGGAAATATGAAATGAGTGTGTGGTTTTCTCTCTCTGAAGAGAAGATGTTTGATTTGTGTCGGAGTGACACATAAATAAAAGCTTCCTCTGAGAGCGGAGCTCACCTGTTGTATGCAGCAGACAGGCGCTCTCATTATGCCACCTCCTTTCTTCTCCGTCTGAGCTTTAATAAGATGAGTGTGATTAGAAAGTGCTAATGGTGTGTTTGATGTTGCTGGAGTACTGTTGGATTGTGGAGTGGGGGTGGGGGGGGTCAGGGAGTGAAGAGGGTTGGATTATTGAGCAGCAGGCGTCAACACCCACGGAAGCTTTTAAGGCTGGATCTTTCAAGAGCCAGATGAGTGTGTGTCTGTCTGAGTGTCTTGTGTACAGTCGCACAACAAAAACTTAACACTCTCTCTCCGTCTCTGTGCCGCAGGACTGAGCCAGGGGGAGGGCGACACCAGAGAGTGTCTGTACTACAATGTCAACTTCGAGATCGAGAAGACCAACCAGAGCGGGGTGGAGCGCTGCGAGGGCGAGAAGGACAAGCGCTCCCACTGCTACGCCTCCTGGAGGAACAACTCGGGCTCCATCGAGCTGGTGAAGAAGGGCTGCTGGCTGGACGACTTCAACTGCTACGACAGGTACGAGCACGCGCCCTGCGAGGTCACGGAGAGCTTTTAACCTCTGAGGTAAAATATGAGCTGCAGTTCCTCTGATGACCACTAGACTCAGGAAGTGAACATATCATAATTCAGCATATCATAATTCAGCATGACAGTGCGACATCATTCTTTCAGCTCTGTGAGTGTGACATCACAGAAGAACGCTGTGTGACACGGTCAGTGTATGGGAGATTCAGCAGGGGAGACAGTGGAGCATCTTAGGCCAGTGTTTCTCACCCAGGGGTCCTCGCACCCTTAGTGGCACTTGGTGTAATTGCAAGGGGTACAATAAAATATCATTTTATTGAGTGATCTTTACAGACATTTATCATTTCACTCAAGTAGTGACCATCATGGTCATTATTGCCTAAACTGCAGAAGTTAGGCCACTTGGCATTTTTCCCAATCCCATTTGTTTTAATGGGATATTGATCATATTTTTTTATAAGAGACCACATATTGATTCACTCTTGTTTGTCTTTTCAAATTTACTGCAATACACCTTTACTGCAAACTCAACACTTCCTGTGTTCTTTTCAAATTATGAGCCCCCCTCCCAGCGTTTCAGTTGACAGTCTCCATATATTTTTTGACTTTTATTGTCAAATATTGCACAGCAAGATGGTGTAAAACTCACTAATGCTCCGTTTACAGCAACTTTAAAAATCAACTTTTCAACCAAGCAATGATGGAGAAATGTGTTAAAGAAATGTGTTAAAGTAAAAAAAAATACACAGTGTCCTGAAAAGGTTGAGAACCACTGTTTTTTTCAGATATCTGGCTATCATGGCCTAAGACAGAGATCTGTTAGTGCATTCTCACCTTTCGTCCACATGAAAACTCTGTTTTAGGTCAATGAAAACAATTATTTCTGAAACTCCGTTCAAAGTGGAAATTTGTAAAGTCTGGTTTTGTGTATAAACAGGGGAAAACAGAGTGTACGGTTCCTCTGTGTTTCGGGTTCTGGTAAGATGGCGACAGTGACGCATCTCTGGCCGTGTGCACATGTAGCTTATTTTTCTGAAAAACCTGACATCATTTAATGTGGTTTCACCTTTCATCTACACAAAAACTCTTTTAGATCACAGAAAACTCTGGTTTGGTGTTTGCCTGTATACAGGAGAAAACAGATTTAAGTTCCTGAACGTCACCTTGTGTCACAGAAAATGCTTTGACGTCGAGTGCGACCTTTGCTTACTGCGAGATCTTCCATCCATGGTGAGATAATGAATGTGAAGCAGTGCTCATCCAAACACCTTTTGCTCCGGAAACTGCTCCACTACGTTGAGGAGCGGAGGAGGAGGAGTGCTCTGAGCTCACTTGTTTCACTCCAACTATCAGTCTAAAGACAAAGGCCTGTCCAGCTCTATGCTGCCTGTTACACTCCCACCTGTAGGATTGGCATGGTCATGATAGAGCTGGACAGTGTAGGTTTGTGTAGATGAAGATCTTTATGAAAACAATCTGGGGTGTATGAAGAATATTTGTTTTTATAAATACCCGAAAGAGAAAGTAAATAGACTCTTGGATTCAGTGCTATTAAAAAGAGAATAAAAAAGAAGACTAATATAGTAAAAACACACAGCAGAGTTACATTTTTTAAAAATCAGGTAAATGAACTGTATAGATCTATGCTAAAAAGATATTGCACGACAGGAATATTACACCAGTAAACAGTATATTGCACAGAATATTTAGTCATTTCAGTGTGTGTTGTAGCTTTGACCTCTGACCTTCCATAGAGCTCATATCCCAACGTTAGCATTGAGCTGCCAACATCCACCTTGTGACTGGGGAAACTGTTGCTGACTCTTCCTCCAGTTGCTTTGCTGCAACAGGCACAAGTTTCCCATCATTCCCTCTGCCCTCAGTTTGACTGACAGGCAGTGTGACCGAGCGCTGTGTAAATGCTCAGGGCTGGTGATGCAACAGCGCGGTGACGGCAGGCGGAAGACGACAGCCCTGTCGTTTCGGTTCAGAATATGTTTGCGTGATGGGCGCAGGTCTGAACGGAGCCGTGAAGCTGCACGGAGACACACGTTCAGGTTTCATGGATATTTTGGTGATTTTTTTTTATTGTGAATAATCTTTTTCTTAAAGTAAATATTTATTCATGTGGTGATGTGTTCCACCAGGCAGAGGCTCTCAGAGGTCATACTCTGGGTGGATGTTTATTTATATCTTTCAACAACTCAGAGTGGAAACTAGATGAGTTCATGGACCTCTGAAATACTGCCAACTGTTCAGATTTTATGTTTATAGTGAAAACAAGCAGGTAAAAAAAAAGTCTTATTAGGTTAAAACCTCCGATGTCTAATGAAAGTAAACAAGGACTTCATTCAGGATAAACCTTTGATCTCATGGAAGGTTCAGAAACCAGGTCAGAAAACTTGAGTTTCCTATATTTGGAACAGCACATGAAGGCAGCAACTTCCTAAACAGTCTTTTATTGAAAAGATTCCTGTCTTTAAACATCTAAAATTATGAAATATAAAAATATATTTAGTGGAAAACATACCACAGATCAAGAAACGCATGCAATGCACCCAGATATCAAACTTCAGTAATTCAGCCATTATACCAACAAGCTCTTCTGTACATGTATGTCAGTCTGCAGCTGTTTGCCCCAGCACCTGTACAGCAGCAGAGAGGCCAGAGCTTCATGTGATGCAATTGTTTCATTTGTCCTCAATAATCATGTGTGAAACATTAGTTCAAAGCGGGAGAGAGCGGTGAAACATGTCTTTTCCAACACAACAGTGAGGACTGCTGTTCCCGGCTTCTCCCCTGGCACCAACCATATACTGCAAGTTTAAAAGTTTCCCTGAGGCGTCAGAAAAAACCCTTCTATTTGGGTCAAGTACAACTGCTGCCAGACTACTGTTGTGGCATTTAGCATTCCCCAGACGCCATGTGACTGACAGGTCTGCTGTTAGTCTCCCTCGGCTGTTTAGACAACGGCGATGACAGACAGAGAGGAGCGTTGCTCAACATGTGAGATCTGAGGAGCTGTAGAGGGACCAGTACTCTGAAACATCACATCATCATCATCAGAGCATGGAGGAACAACTGTGCAGCTGCCACCACAGGAGGAACTCTGAGGGCTGCTGTCTTGGCTTCCAAAGAGGGAGCAGTAGTAGGAGTAGTAGAAGTACCAAACAAAAGTAGTATGTGTGTGCAACGTGAAGTGAAGAGGAGATTAAAGCAGGTTAAGGAGGAGTACAAAAAGAAAAGGTTAGGGTAAAAAGAGGAAGCTGCAGCACAACAGCTGCAGAGATTTGTAGAAGAGTATCACTGGTTATAAAGAGCAGAACACAAGGAAGCGTCAGGTGATGTAGAGAAGGCCTCTGAGTTTAACCTTTTGCAGGTTAGACACATCTCAAACGTTCTTTCTAATGCAGCTTCTCCTACAGCATCTCCAGCTGTAACTCCCTCCACACTGGGGTCAAGCCTCCTGTCCTTTACAGCAGAGGAGGTAAGGGTGGAGCTCATGGGGGCTACATCCTGGAAAAGCAAGTGGCCCTGATGATTTGTCTGAGCCTGCTGAAGGACTGTGCAGTGCATCATGTCTTGTTCTATAACTGAGATCAATGACTCCAGACAGTGGCTCACATCAGACATCATGAAGACCCTGGAGTGGCTGCTACTTGGTCTTCTAGGGGGTTAGGGTTGAACTTGCACTAGACCTCCAACAAGGAACATATTGGAGTGGATGATGTCGTCGAGTGGATGATATGCTCCAAAGGCCCCATTATATTCCCATTATTATATGACTCAAAGGGATGAGGCTGGATCAAGTCCTGGATTGTAGAGTACTTGACAAGATGTCCACAGTACATGAGGCTGGGTAACTGTGTCCCAGGGACAGTAATGAGCAGCACTGGGGCTCCACAGAGAACTGTTCTGGCTCTGTTCCTGTTTTCTCTGTATACAGCAGAGTTTAAATACAACTCTGAGTCCCATCACATCAAGAAATACGGGAATGACGCTGCTATTGTAGTTTGCATCGAGAACAAACAGTAATAGGGGAACAGGGATCTGACAATGGTCTTCAGTGAATGGAGCAACAAGAGGAGGTCTAGGTCCTCCTTCAGCACCAACAACATCTCAGGACTGAAGGCTTCAGGAGATCATCAGACTGTACAACACCTCAGTCAAAGGAAGTTGTCCGTGAATGGACTTAATGAATTATTATTGCTCAATATTAATTATTATTATTCAACTATTATCTCTATTTTCCAATTCTCAACCCTAAATGGTCGAGACAGACCCCCAGGCCCCCTCCCTGAGTTTTCTGTGAACTGGGAACTGTTGGGGTTTCTCTAAAATAAATAAGTCAGGTCTTGAGGTTATCTCGTGAGGTGCCTGATCATGAAGATTATGATGCAAATAAAATCCTCTCATGTCCTCTCGGTATGTTTTTCATTAAATCATGTGTGATTTGCACCAAATTACTGTACATTTTGTGCTCACGAGTGGTTATTTCGGACATTATCCTATTATTATACCACAACTCATCATGTTGATCGGGATATTACCGTATTAAGATATTAATTATCCTGTCCACACAATTAAGTAATGTGCACAGTGTAAAAGAAGTCATCTGTCTCAAGTTGAGTTCATAAAAACAAGGTCATCTGACTTTTCACCTTGATCATGTCCACATGTCCACTCATCACCACATCAGAGCTCTGATTGGACATCCTGTCTTTCTTCTCTCAGGCAGGAGTGTGTGGCGACGGAGGAGAGTCCTCAGGTCTTCTTCTGCTGCTGTGAAGGAAATTTTTGCAATGAGAGGTTTACACACCTGCCGGACGTTACTGGACCATGTAAGTCATGTGATGCTGAATGTGATGGATGGATGGATGGATGGATAGATGGATGGATGGATATTAATGAATGTTTTTTTGTGTATGTGTCAGTGATTAAAGCCCCGCCCACCAGCATTGGCGTGTTAAACGTGATGATTTACTGCCTGCTGCCTGTCACCATGCTGTCTGTCGCTCTACTCACTGCTGTCTGGATGTACCGCCACCGGAAACCTCCATACGGACACGTGGATATCACTGAGGTACACACACACACACACACACACACACACACAAACACACACACACACACACACACCATAGAGCTGTCAGTGCCTGGCTTGTGTTTGCTGGCTTGATTTAGAGTGTTGATTGTTTTTTTTTCTGAGGGAGAAGATAAATAATATGAAAAAGACAGAAAAGACCCACACTCTGTTACCACGGCGCCCTCTTGTGCCTCCACAGTGGAACTGCAGCTCCTTTGTCTCCTCAGCTCAACACCACAACAGAGCTGAGATATTTACATCAGTCTCAGTTGAAAATAATGAGTCAGTAAACGATGCACAGCAAACCATGAGCAGCAGAGCCATGTCCGTGTGAGACGTGGAAACTCTGGAGCTCCCTGGCTAACAGCTGTATGATACAGATGTTTGCTGCGACCTCAACATGTTTAAACTCAAAGTCACATAGTTGGCTCAGATTCAACAATGCATCACTGCCCAGTTTCATGCATTTTGAATATTCATTAGTTATGGTCTTTATTTCCGGTGTATGCCTGTGTTGATTGAGTTGGGTTTGACCTTTTTTCTTAAGTTTAAGAAAACATCACCTTTGTCTTTTGATTTCACATCGATCTTTATTTTTGTGATAAAAATGTTTTTGAATGTGAATTTCTTGATGTTACACATTAGTATTTTTATGTCTCTGCACCGACACATCGATCACAGACATTCATTTGGACTCAAGGATGGACTGATTAAATGTTGGTGATCAAAGGTTAAAGGTCACCATGACCTCACAAATCACTCTTTAACCATAAGTCACACACCAGTTTCACACAAATAGTTAAGCGGAGGAGACATCACAAGGCTGTAACTCTCTCTCTCTCTGTCTCCTCCAGGACCCCGGTCCTCCTCCTGCCTCCCCCCTGCTGGGCCTCAAGCCCCTGCAGCTGCTGGAGGTGAAGGCCAGGGGGCGCTTCGGCTGCGTCTGGAAGGGCCAGATGATGAATGAATACGTGGCCGTCAAGATCTTCCCCATCCAGGTACAAATCCAGACGTCCGCTCACTGTGTTCGGTCTTCAGGTGCAGAAACCTCTTAAAATCTCTTCCTCTGTGCAGAATAAGGAGTCGTGGGAGAATGAGAGGGATGTGTTCATTACGCCGGGGATGAGGCATGAAAACATCCTGAGGTACATCGCCGCAGAGAAACGAGGAAGTCACCTGGAGGCCGAGCTGTGGCTCATCACAGAGTTCCATGAGAGGGTGAGCGAGCAGGGAGGGAGGGGAGGATCAGCATCACACTTACATCATGGGTGGCACACTGTTGGTGTGTTTAAGGACAACTCTGACATCAGAGCTGTTTGTTTGAGTATCAGTTGCACACAACAGACACCTGGAGGTTTAGAAAGTGGACCTTGAGTCCAAGTTGAACTCAAACCAAACATAAATGTACTTTTATTTAACTCAGATTTCAAACTATGTTCAAGGCAAAGCAATTTTATTTGTATAGCCCGTTTTTACAGTTTGTCTCAAAGGTCTTTACACAGCATCATTACAACATCCTCTGCCCTTAGACCCTCACATCGACTGAGGAAAAACTCCCAAGAAAACCCTTTAACAGGGAAAAAACAGGAGAAACCTCAGGGTGAGCAACAGAGGAGGGATCCCTCACCCAGGACAGGCAGACGTGACATAGATGTTGTATACAGACAAGAGGACAGTTTACAACACAGAGTATGGGAAAACATGGAAATGGAATCAGTTGGTTAACAAAAATGATGGACACAGTAGAGGCAGGGAGAGAAGGCCAGCATAATGGGAGTACTGGATGGCAGACTGGGTCATGAGCAGGGAGGGCAGGCTGGTTTAACAGCAGGAGAAAGGAGGTGATGCAGGAGGCGGTTGGTGCAGAGGGATGGAGCTCTGGAAGAAGTTCAGTGAGTTTGAACAAAGTTTGCACAAGAAAACAAGACCCAGGATTTTTAGGACTTTGTCACAAACGGAAATGATGACAGGTTTGATGTGATCTTGGATGATGATGAAGTGTGTGTGTGTCTGCAGGGCTCTCTGTCAGACTTCCTGAAGGGAAACGCGGTCAGCTGGTCGGAGCTGTGTCACATAGCCGAGTCGATGGCTCGCGGCCTGGCTTACCTACACGAAGACATCCCCCGTCTTAAAGGAGAGGGACCCAAACCGGCCATCGCTCACAGGTGTGCACCTCCCTGCAGCTCACTGCCACACAACAGACTCATGATGGAAGCACTGCATGATGGGTTACTCATTATTTCTCTCTTTCTGTGTGCTTTTCAGGGATTTCAAGAGTAAGAACATCATGCTGCGTACAGACCTCACAGCAGTAATCGGTGACTTTGGTCTGGCCGTGCTCTTCGAGCCAGGGAAACCACCGGGAGAGACGCATGGACAGGTGAGCTGCTCTGACTGACAACGCCACACGTGGTGTAATGTGTGTGATACATGGATTGTTACATGTGTGCATGTATGCAGGTAGGGACCAGGCGTTACATGGCTCCAGAGGTTTTAGAGGGAGCCATCAATTTCCAGAGGGACTCCTTCCTGCGAATTGACATGTACGCCATGGGGCTGGTGCTGTGGGAGCTGGTGTCCCGCTGCAAGGCTGCTGACGGTAACACACACACACAAACACAGTTGTTTATGATTGTTTCTCTATAATAGTAGATACTTGTGGTCCTCTAGTTTTCAGTGGTCCTTCAGTGGTGCTGTGTCCTCTCTGAGCCTCAGTCATGTGAAGTTGAGTTGAGTCTGAGTGACAGAACCAGTAGAGTTCAAATGAGCAGCTCTTTCTCAGTTTCCTTGAGTTGCCGCAAAATCAGGTGGATCAGGACCAGAACTTAGACTGCAAGAGAGGAGGAAAATATCATCTGTACTCGACCACTTCCCGAGGTGGTCAGAGGCACATGTATCCACATTTCTTTCCTAGTGTTAACGTTAATGCGCCCTGATGCGTCAGAGAAGGACAAAGCAGGAAATGCGTTACTAATGCAGGATGCGTCAACGGTTGACAAAGAGAAAATAGATGATGATAGCGTACATGGTTGGTGTTCACAAGGCCACAGTTTCTAGTGGTGCAAAGTTGTAAACAAATGGAGTGACACGGGCAGTGACGTCAATCTAGACACAAGTGGAGACAAGTGGACAGTGGGACACAATTTGGAGACGTGTGTTAGAGACAGGTGTAACGGCGATGTGTCAGGCTTTCCACTTCTGATCTGATCATTCAAGATGCATTATAATGACAGGTGTAAACAAGCTCTTTTATATTTCTATTATGGGATTGTAGATGTCTCTCTACTCAGTGCCTCTAAATAGTGCATCAAGGGGTTTGTAGCTTTATACTCATTAATTTTGTATTTCTCTCTCTCCTGACTTGGAATATGTGTTTGATACTTCTCCTACTGAATGTAGCATTTTTCAACATTAGACACTTGACTTTGAAAGTATTACATTTAAAAATGTAATATTTATAAAGTGAAAAGCAGCAGATGCAAGATACAGCAGATATTTCTGCTAGTTTGATTTTTAAGATATTTTTTGCCTTCATATGACAGGACAGTTTAGAGAAGGGGAAAAAACAGTGTTAAAGCTATGGTCCATGTTTAGAAAGACGATGACACACACACACACACACACACACACCCCTCCCCTCTGAGCCTCCTAACGACACACACCCTCCCCCAGAGCAGTCCCAGTTACCCAGGTGAAACCACTTCATGCTTAACAATTGTCTGGTGCTATAAAACACAAGACATTTGCTTTGTTGTCCTGTTCCTGTCCATGTTTTCAGAATGTATAAGTGTCTAACTGTATAATTGTCAACCAAATACCAAGGTTGACAAATTGAAACAAAGGCCTCCGTCCTATTGTTCAGTAGCCCCAATTTTGTTTAAGCCTGAACACACAGTTTACAAAGGTAAAGGTTAATTGGGGTTTAATTTTCACAGTGATATGTTTGGAAGAGACTGATTAGTAAGAGATTGATTTTGAGAAGACATACACTTGATTTATCAAGAATAACCCACATTGTCACAATCATTTAACCCATAAGAACCCAGAACCATTTCTCCTTGAAGGAAAATTATGTGGTGTGAAACGCAGACCAAGTGGACTACATGGAACACATTTTTGAAGTTTGTTATGCAGTAACTCGGTTACTTTGGGGGAAAGTAATGAGTAACTATAAAAAATTACTTACTGCATAACATATATCAAAATTACAACTTTGCTGGGTACTTTTACCACTTTTTTTTTTTGGCACCAAAAAAATGGGCAAATATTATAAAAATGGCTAATATTGCCTCATATTGAAGGTTTTAACAAGCTACTGAAACCATAGAGAACCATACAAAAGGCCGTACTTTGTAAATTTTAAACAAACATGTACATGCAAAATAACACAACTTTTCCATTAACACATGTTTTCCATTATCAGCATCATGTACAAACCTGGTATCAGTTCTTACATCGGTTACATCTCTTTTACATCCATGTTTTGCCAAATGGTTGTAGCCTTTGAAGCAATTTCTTCCCTCAGTGGTAACAAAGACGGACGTCACATTTTTCACAGAGGGTGGTGGTTGCATTGATTTGCTTGTCATGCTTGTCACATTTAACGGGCCAGTGTGCAACCAGAAAAACAAAAGGACATTAAAATGGGACCAACGTGGGATACTAAAATCTTATTGATTTATTTCATTTACTGAGAATAGTGTCTCTGCTAAAGCTGCGGTGCAGTATCAGCACTGACATCCAATGCATAGATCATTTTATTAATTATTGATTCAATTTGACATTATTTATATGTTTACATTTTTAAATTATGCTTTAAAGTTGAACAACAGAGAGTATATTAATTAAAAAATAATTGAATCAGCTAATTTAATTGAGCCACTCACTGCCATTTTTCTTATTGTGACATGGGCGTCACATCAATTTTTCAAGACTATTTTAAGGCTATGGGCCCGATGTGACATACATGTCTCAGCAATATTTTGTTAAGTTGTTTTATATGAGTTTCTTCAAAACATGAGGTCAGAACAGGTTAACTACAACAAGGAACCTGTTATAAAATGATTTGCATGGTGAAATGGGTGGTGGCTTACCTTTCTTTACAAAAAGCAAGCTTTTTTAAATTCGCTGCCTCTGTGACATGTGCCAACCACCACGCATGGATACACAGACTCACAGAGTGTCACATGACTGAACCAGGACGTTGAGTTGATGTCACTTAGGGACTTCATGAGTTAGAGTCAAACATAAACATGTGTTAGGGGCTTTCCATGACATTTGAAGGCTGTGTGACACCTGTGTCACCATGTGTCCTGAGAAGAGGTAAAAAATGTTTTATTTAAACTCTATGGGCAACAGTGTGTGTGCTCTACTGGGAGCTTCTGCTAAATGTAGAGATCACAACAGGATCTAATACAGGCATGGGCAAACTATTCCTCAAAGGGCCGTGTGGCTGCAGTTTTTGTTCCAACCAACCAAGAACACACAGTTTGACAGTTTGATCAGCTGTCTGAAGACTGAGATCAGTTGATTAAATGAGTCAGGTCTGGTGTGCTGCTACTTGGTTGGAAAGAAAACCTGCAGCCACACCGGCCCTTTGTGGAATAGTTTGCCCATGCCTGGTCTAATATCACTTTGAGTCGGCATAGAGACTAGAAAAAGCACTTTGTAAATGCAAAGCCCATTTACCATTCACCATTTTTGGTTCAGGTCCGGTGGATGAGTACATGCTGCCGTTCGAGGAGGAGGTGGGACAGCATCCATCGCTGGAGGACCTGCAGGAGACCGTGGTCCACAAGAAGATGAGACCGGTCTTCAAAGACCTCTGGTTCAAACACAGCGTGAGTGCGCACACACACACACACACACACTTCCTTTTCTGATGAGTGATGCTAATGCTGATCTGAGACCAGTTGTTTTGCTGGGGTGCTGCTCCTGAAAGACGGTTCTGTCCCGTGGGTCCTGCAGGGTCTGGCTCAGATCTGTGAGACGGTGGAGGAGTGCTGGGACCACGACGCCGAGGCTCGCCTGTCTGCCGGCTGCGTGGAGGAGAGGATCTCCCAGATCCGCCGCCTCACCGCCACCATCACCCCGCCTACCTCCGACCACCACGCCCTGCTGGTCTCCATGGGCACTCCCGTTCCCATGGTGACCAATGTGGACCTGCCGCCCAAAGAGTCCAGTATATGAGGGAAAGTCAAAATCTGACAGCAGAACAAAACAAGCAAACAACTTTTTTTTGGAGGCCTGTTGTGACCAGTGATTATTTTCTTGTCCTGACATCCAGTTCAACTTCCTCTGAACACACACACACAAAACCTACACCAGAAATACAGCATGGAAGCAGCTGCTACTTTATTTTTTAGGAATGTGTTTTTTTGTTTTTTTTAACTCTGTCTTCATCCTTTGGAACAAATATTACCAGCACACATCCTCGTTTTTTCCTCAGTCTTCAGTATTTCACATTTTTTTTAGCCGTGTGTTTGTGTGTGTGTGTGTCTTCTGTGGAAAAATAAAGCAAACACACACACACACACTTACACGTACACATACACATACACACACATACTATATATGCATACACACTTATACACACACACACACACACACACACAGGAAAACACTGAAACATGTTCAGGTCCCGACTCAGTGAATGCTCTTCTATCTCCAGGTACCTCAGCAACAACTTTCGTTACTTTTGCAATTTTTTATGTTTTTTTTTTTGGTGCATTCCTCTTCTTCTGTTTCGATGGACCATCTGGATTTGTCTACCTGCCTGGTGAAGTCGCATACCGCGTTACCTAGCAACCACCTACCATCAACCTACCATTGGGACGTTTTTTTACTACAATGCTGCAAAACCCTTGTAGGAACGCGATGACTGTTACACAAACATAGACAGCAAAAGTTTTAAAATTTAGTTTTTCTACTTTTTCTCTGACTCTTTTTCTCTTCTAATTTTCTCCTGTGACCACGCATCACTATCCACAAACGACAAACCTTCGGATCCAACGGGTTCTACTCAAAACCACAGGAAGTGAGGTCAGGAGGAAAGATGTGAGAAACAAAAACCGGAATGACTGAACAGTGTTTGTTTCCTTTTTCTCTTTTGTTTGTGTTCAAATGTTTTGATTTGAGGCTGAAGACTGGGAGAAGTCTGACGGGTTCAGTTGTCAGGAAGCAGGAGGCAAACGTCTTGCATGCAGAGATTTGATTGGCTGACTGTGCTCAATCACAGCATTTTGGTTGGCTCAGAAATAAACTTCTCAGGTAACCAGGTCTGTGGGGGTGGGGGCGGGGTGAGGGAGCGGCCTCAATGTGACGTAACGCTGGCCGCAAAGTTCCCGCAGATTAGGTGGGGCGGGCCAGCGACAGGCGTGGCTGATGAAAGACTTTGGTAGGAGGGGTTTATCTGAGGGTGCTCAAAGCCTATTGGCTGTCCTGAATATGTAAATCTGCAAGGTGCCCAAACACGGGGAAAACACCCTAAAAAAAAAGGTGCAAGACCTCAGGATGCATAGAGTGGTTTATGCATTTAGGTCAGTGTGTATGCACGTGTGTGTGTGTGTGTCATGGGTGCGTGTGTGCGTGTGTCTGATAGTGTACGTGTGAGTCTGTGAACACGAGAGTCACATGACATGAAAGATGATGAGTTCCTTTTTTTAAATTTTAATTTTATACTGTACATGCTGATTGTTTAGTTGTGATTCAGTCTGGTAGTTTATTACCTGGAGCTAAGTGGAGGGCGCGTGACCTTTGACCTCTTCAATCATCTCACCTTCTGTCTGAGCTGCAGGACTGCAGAGTTGGTCTAAAATCCTGTGATCACATTCCCTTCATGCTGTTCAGTTCACTGTGCTGTGCCCCCCCCCCCTACCACCCC
>OMNW01001836.1:372-47644 GCA_900303245.1 Selene dorsalis | reverse complement strand
TGTGAGCATTGCCTCGTACATTTCCACTGTTTAATTGACTTAAGAGAGGGAAACAAACAAGAAACAGAGGAAACAGGAAGACAAAAGAGGAAAGAGTCTCTGACCTTTAAGTTGCCTGGCTTGCATACACGCTGGTTTAGAAGAGAGCTCAGCCTGGCCTCCCCATGATGGACCCGCCTCAGCTGCAGGGATTTGGCTGGACTCCTGCTCAACAGACAGAAAGATAACAAGACCATAAGAAAAATGTCTCACAACACAAAATGCAAAGACTGCCGGGAAGGATGGGGACACCACAGGGGTTCAGGAAAAATGATCAGCAACTGTAGTTATTCATTTTTCCAATCAATACTTCATAATCTGTGCTTTACGCATTGATAATCCACTAAGTATTCACTTATCATCAAATACAAAAACAGCAGGGTTTCCAGCATTCTGCTGTTTCAACATTAGCATGTTCCTTTTTTGCACTGCAGGAGCCTTAGTAGTCACACATTGAAACACATCCACTGTAAGCTAATGCAGGACAAGGCAGCATTAACTAGTTTAGGATGAGAGCTGATCTGAGGTGCAGGATGATGTGACACCAACAGTCAGACAGAGGGAGAACAGATTTAGCTATTTTATCTGGGGCTGAATTATAAACATCAAAAGCTGGTTCCAGATGGTAATGTTTAAATATTTGGCATACACTATCTGGCCACACGTCGGCGACTTCACCAACACGCAAAGCAAAACAAGGATCCCTGATCTCCCTCTGTCCACCGCAGTGATGATGATGGAAAAGTAAGTTGTTGTCTACTGAGCGGTGAAAGGTTAGATCGTCACTGCTACAGGGGAGAGGAGAGAGCTGGGAGAACACATCCATTGTGGCTGGCCTACTGAGATGTTTACCAGTGGATCAGCCTTCAGCCCTCGGCGATGAGGAGGCCTGCCGTGCTCCATCTGAGCCCCCTCCACCCACCACTCAGAGCTCATCTGCTCCACCACCACCTCCCCGGGACCGTACTCCACCGGTTCCTCGTTATCATCTGTGCCGTACTCCACGTCGATCTCCACTCCATGACCAACAGTTGACCTCGGAGTCCGTAATGTTTTGCTGACTGGGTAGGGTCTTGGCGGGGCAGGGCCATAGCTGAGGTTGGCTGCCGTGGCAACAGCCATCTGACTCCTCAGCATGGCCTCCCTCCTAAGGCGGTCCCCTAGCCCTCTGAGCAGTACTCTCTCTCTGCTGTTGGGGGTCTGCATGGGAGGACAGCGGGCGGAGACTCGCCTGCTGGTGGGACCCTCATATAAACTCATGTCTTCTTCTTCAGGATAACTGATGGTGTCCACTGGGTCTGCGTAGTGCACCCTGTGCTGCGTTTTAGGCTTGACCTGCAAGGGTCCGTGTCTGGGTAAAGGCTCTTTGGTTAGAGATCTGGGATCCCTGTTGTAGTGGTGGTGGTGAGGGGGGACGTGGGGGTGTGGGTTGGAATGATGCTGGTGGTGCTGGGGGGCATGGAGGCATTCTGCATCTCTGGGGTGAGGGTGGCCCTGCCTGGGCCGAGGCCTACTGCGATGGATTAACGACTCTTCTTGGCCACTGTCTTCTTCTTCTGTCAACTCAGGAATGCTGAACAGCTGCTTGTTGTGGAAGACCTGAGGGGGCAACTTAAGGATCCTTTCAAGAACCTCCTCATCACTGTCTGGAGGCTCCAACTTGCATGACTACACAGACCACAGGTCAAAGCAAGCGAGAGTGGGTTGGTGAAGGTGGGATGGAATATCAGATTGTTCAGTAAAAATAAGAGGTGTGCAGACAAACAGATGAAAACCCGGCAAAGGAAAGAGAAAAGAAAGAAGAAAAATCAAACACTATTAGCAATAGGACAGCAGAAATAAAGCCACAAAAATGGGAAAGTATGCAACTGAAAGATGTGCATTTCATTCAAAAGAATGATAGAGCAACTTATTCCTTTACCCTGTTGGCTCCAACTGTGTATCCCCTGGCCTGTGGCTTTTCAAGGTGGTCAGAATAGAGGTCCTCCTCCTCCTCCTCCAGGATGTCAGACAGGTCTGATCGGCTGTTGTCTGCATGGTAGTCACTGGGAGGCTCCACAATCCCTCTGCAATAACTCTGTCAAAGCATCAGTAAAAACTTTGAATGAAACCAGCCAGCATTACTTTAGGGTTAAACTTAGATTAGAGATTATTTCATTTGCCATTGGTATGGTTTAAAAGCTCAACAATGTCACAGATTGAAATGTACACTTAAAAACAAAAATCTACAAAGCTGTACTGTAGAAATGATTAGAGACATATGATTCCACACATCAGCTTTTGAGAAACAGCACTGACACTACATTCCTATGGTGGAAATCACATGCTAAATTTCCATAATCACAACATTCATAATATGTGAGCAAAATATCAAAACATCAATATAAAATATGTACATGCTATAAATACATTCTCCCATTAATTTATCAGGATAAAGTGGCAGGCTGCATTAAGAGCAGCCCATACTTATCAACTAAGAAAGTAGTTAGTATGGGCTGATTTGAATGGACTTCAGTGGTGTGACGACTCTGATGCTGTAGACAGAGTTGTGCTTAAAAATCTTATTATATTTGAAAGAACAAATCATAAACGTCAGGGCTGACCTGCTGCCTCCTGCAGTACGCCGGTTCCTGGTCCTGTCTCAAGAACTCTTCGATGGACACCAGGCGGGTATTCTCTTGCTCCTCCTCTACCTCTGACTCCAGCGGAGAGGTGCTGGGAGGGCGGTGGAGGTTAGCGTCCTGAGGGTTAAGGAGGCCTGTGATCGGGGCTTTGGGTGGGGTAGGGATGCGCTCAGGGGTCCCGAGCTTGGCACTGGGGTCCTCGATGAACTCTGTGATGCATGGGAAAGGACGTATTGTTCCGGGGCTGTCAGCATCTCTGCGCTGCTCCAACATTGCTGCTGCTGCTGGCGTTGCTGCTTGCGCAGGTGCTGGTTCTGCTACTGCTACTGGAGATGGTTGAGGTGCTGAAGCAGTGGGGGAGGTCACGTCAACCTGAGGATGAGAGAGACACAGTGAAATGACCATTCAATTCAAAAGTTTGTTCTAAAAAAATTAAAAAACGCTGCAGTCTCACATATAGGATAATACTTACCACTGGAGTAATGGTGGGGGCCTCACACACAGCCAAGGCAGCAGCAGACGAAGGGTCAGCCCAGGCCTTCACATATGAGGCAGGTGAGAGAAGACCTTCTGAGTGGAGAGCATGAGGAGGGTTGGCAGCAGCCTCCACTGTGAGGCCACTGTTGTGTGTGTCTGATGGCAAAGTGCTGGGCAGCATGGAGGCTTTGGCAGCAGAGTTTATGTAGGATGGCTGTGATGGCATACTACTGGGACTTATTGGGCTGCAGGGTAGGGTGGGTGGCACAACTGGGGCGGTGATTGCTGGTCCTGCCATGATGGCAGGCAGCTTGGAGGGCACATTGACAGGCAAAGAGTCACAGGACTCCCCATGGGCGGACATGGTACGGACAGTGAGCTCCTGAGCTGCCTGCAGGGACTGGATCTGAGAAGGGCCCAGCAGGGCACTGCCTGCTGTTGGGGAAGACACCTCCAGCACCTTGGATGGTAGAAAGACAAGGACATGTCACAATGACACTGCAAAATATTCAGTCACTGATAGTGGCAAAGTGTTTGGCTGAAAATAATTTTCAACAAAAAGAACAAAAAAAAACCTTCTTACCTTTTTCTTGTCAGCGTATATAGTGTATCCAGTGACACGGACCCCATTGGAGGTCCCAGCAGCATCTATAGTGACTGGCAGCCAGCTGATGAGGGCGATCCCCGGGGAGGGGCCGTGCTCCAGCTGAACATCCAGAGGAGCATCAGGGGGACCTGCATTATGGTGGGGATGCATTATTATATATATTTACATGGCCAAGATAATAGCTCACTCTATTGAAAATGCATTGCTTGGGATAAGAAATAATGATCACAAAGGGAACATGATTTTACCAAAAACGTTGCCTCTACACTCTACAGGGACAGTAAGAAATTTTGAAACCATATACCTGGGTTCCCAGAGTGTGGGCATGAAACTTAAGCAAATTTGAATGGTCACTTAGAGGAATACAAATGTACATCTACTAAGACACTGATCAGAAATATGCATCCTACAGGCCTACATGAAAAATAAAATATTGTTGACTGGAAAGAGCAGAATGGCATTATGGTCCAAAAAAGTGACATCATATGATGTTCAAGACTGAAAACTCAATGAAACATCAGTGACACAGTTTTCATCTAAATACCAGAACCTCACATTCACCTCCCCCATGTCTCCCAAGTCTGCTTGATACAACATGTTTTGCTGCCAATCAAATTAGAGGGTGTAGTTGAAGATCAGATAAACATTAACTAGTCATGATAATGACTTGTTGATGTGCCCACACAATGTGCTTTGGTTATTTAATGAAGGAAATGTGATTCTGAGAAGCTCACAACAGCAGCTCTCATAAATAAACGTATGACATTGTATAGGAAGTGGAAAATTACTGCCGAATATAAGACATTTTCATTTGTACTGAGAGATACAAAAACATTGGGTTAACACGTAGCTCTGGTAAATGCTATGGTAGAGGCTATGGAAAGGCTCACCTACCCGACAAGCCCATAATATTAATCGGACTACCTGAACAATCCTCTCTGTGTGTCACATACAAGCTGTGACTGCTCTCAGTCACTAAAACAACTGCCCTATCTGCACATGGCAACAATGTCATTTCTTTCGAGGTTATAGCTCATTTGGTTATTTACACAAACATTTTGTAAACTTCTTAACAGGATACACACGTGTACACACACACACACACACACACACAGCTAATATATAACTTCTATGCACTATACACACTGAACATGGATGTTATGTACTAAATATGTTTAAATGACAACTCTTATACCAGTAATGTCAGTAATGTACTGTCAAATTTCCATACTGATGTACTGTGTGGGTAAAATATGTGAATCTGAATATCTAATGGCATCAACCATTTCCACATTTCCACTTCAGAATAAGGATGCAATTATCCTTTGGAAACAAAAATCTTGAACTGGACTAAACATCTGAGCCACACTATGACCTACACGTTCTTTCTTTCACCCAGGTTCAATGATTGGTTTCACTTTCAGTGAGAAAAATGTGACTGATTGATGATGTAAGTACAGACACCTTAGAGATGTCAGAGAACATACTAAATCCTGACCTGCCATCAGCGTGGTGAAGGTGATTGTAGTGCTTCTGTGTTCACGTCGCTCCACAGGTAACTCCCATGGTGTGCGGTGCGGCCGTGCCTCCACTTTGACTGTGTATTGCAGGCTGGGTAAGAGGTTATTGAGGCACAGCGAGTAGCAGCCAGCCTTCACCAGCTCACACTCCTCCTCATTCAAGGACACAATGTGCACATAGTTACTATTGCTGGGCAGCCAGGTCAGGTTGGCAGAGGTGGCGGTGATCCTCTCCACACGCAGCTGTGTGGGCGCCACACAAACGTCCCGACCGACCAGCATGCTGCAGCGCAGCTGGTCCGAGAGGCCCTTCTCTGTTAGGCTCTGCACTGACACACGGTAGGCTTTGAGGTTTATGTCAAGCCGCTCCAGCACTGCTTTGGTCTGGGCACCGAAGGGCACATTGAACCGCAGCTCCTGGTCCACGTACACATTATAGCTCCAAACATTGCCCCACCCAGCCGGCACCAACGGAGGGTCCCAGCCAATGATGATGCTCTTGGCAAGCTGCTTGATGAGGGTGAGCTTACGTGGGTAAGGCACAATGTCCACTCCCACCTCCTCCAAATCCAAGTCCAGGCCGTTGGTGAGGGGGGCTGGGACAGCCAAGGCCGATGCTGAATCCGAGGGGGCTGAGGCAGGGCCAGAGGCAGCGGGGGCCTCTGTCACTTCTGAGGGGCTGACGCCTGTGTGGAGGTGATGCTGGTGGCTGGCACTGTGCAGGCTGCTGTCTAGCAGGGAGTTATGGGACATGTCCCCCGTCTCTGGATGGTGAGTGCTCATGACATCGTCGTCTGATACACGCTCCACAAAGTTAGAGGGGACCAGCCCTCTCCGACCGTCCATCAGCTCACCTGGAAAAATCCACAGTTACATACTGAATACCAAGCACACACAAGAAGAAGAACATGTAGAAACAAAAAAAATCATCCTCCTGTCGTACCTTCATAGAAGCCATCATCATCCATGTCTCCATACACGTAGATGTATTCTCCAGCAGTAAGGGGCAGCTCCACCTCAGGGTTGTCGTTGGGGCCATCATATGGATTATAGCTGTTCAGAGTAAATTGAGGAAGGAAAGGAATTTTTTCATCCCCCATTATCAAACACTGATGAAGTGAGTTGATGCTGTCTGCGTTTAATACTTACCTATATCTTGCAATGAACACCTGAAGCTTTGCTGCCCCTCTGCTGGCTGTGTAAGGTGCTGGGGCCACATCAATGTCGAGCTCCTCTACTTCACTGGCAGTGTCCACCTGGAACACCAGTGACAGGAGGTGAATCACTGGGACTTTCAAGTAGGTCTTAAATTGTATGCATTAATATCAAGAAACATATTTGAAAAGGACAAATCGTATTATTACTTCATTAAGGTTGGAATCAGTTTTTCAGAGAAATGTTGATTCAACTTTATTATATATAAAATATTTTTGTCTACCCTATTTAATAATTAAACCTGCCTTTAACAGAATACTATCAATAGGTAATTATCTGTTTAGACATATGAAAACTGTTATCTTTGCCATCAGTGACTCTTTGAAAATGACTGTAGATGAAATAATTATATTTGAAGGTTATTTTGTTTTTCAGTTTTAATTTTAGTGGGGGGACAAATCTGACTGTGCAGACAGAAATGTATTTACTGTAAAAACAGAGCGGGTTACTGGTCTACACACATGACTGCTCACAGAGAAATACGGTATTCTTATTATATGGTGATGTATAGTCATGACACACTGATGCTGGGCAAATCATCTTCATACCTGATGAGATGTTTGTCTGAATGTCACTGACTACACACAATACTGTACGAGATATTGTATATTTATGGCTTGCTGGAAACCTTTTTAAGGATAATCACATACAACTACTACTGTATAACCTTCATAATCCACAGTGGCCAGTGGATTACTTCACTCAATATGAGCTTTACTGAAGTGTGGGCAGACGAGTGGCAAGATGGAAAGACCACCGACCACCGACCTGTCCGCCACACAAGACCACACACTGACTGACACTTTGGAGACATGGTGGCACAAAAATACTAAATTCAAATGATTTCTCTAATGTATAAGCAGAGGAAGCTCTCGTGTGTTTAGCTATAGTCTGTACTCGCGTGAGATGACACAGAGGTTAAGGAGGACTTTTTAATCCATTAAATCCACACAATCAATGTGCTTGTGCATAGCCATCTTGGTAATCTTGATGAGGGATGCTTGTCTATGTAGAGACAAAGAAAGCAGAAATGTTGCAAGCAGGGGTATGGCAGAGTGATGTAACTAACATGAACACCCAGTGGCCAGTGAAGCATTTTCAAAAGATGACAACCAGCACTGTAGCACCAAACCAACCCCAGTAAAACCTGTGTAAAACACATATTAAGAGGTTCTGGCAGCTTTCAAATGAGGGAGCAAAATTAGTATGGGATTCAAGGAGGCCATTTCAAGCGATGCTGACAAAATGTGTTAGGTGCCTTCTGAATAATGTTTTCTTAATGTATGATACATTGTTGGGGTTGTACCTCATGTGTGGGGCTTGATTTGTGCGGACTGAGGTGCGTGTCAGACTTAGGGGTGAGGTGTGCAGTCTCTGACTTGCTGGAGGAAGAGCCTGACTTGCTGACACTGATGGTGGGCAGCTCTCGATGCTTGGTGACAGGTGAGCGCTCCACCCTGGATAACCCTGCTGCGTGGGGGGTGGCCCCCATCCGCAGTGCAGCGGCCACATCTAGAAGAGAGAGAAAGAGGGAGGGGATAATACATAATCCATGACTTAAACAGACACTTCCAGTCCTCTCACTGGTTAACCCGGTTGAATCCGTCAGCATTCAGGTGGGTGAGGTCGTTGATTGTCATGCAGGAGGCTCAAGGTTGAACCTGGCTGATTAAACGCTGGAGAAAAAATCCCGTCTCCATCTGTCTGAGGTCAGAGGTCACACTACCTTGCGGCAACGTGTGTCACACCAATGCTGTTAAGGGGCTTAACTGGTTCCACGGTCCACAGACATTTCTCTGACCCTCGTGAGATGGTGAGAATTACAGACAAGCTCTGTTACAGTGTTGGACTGAGACGGGGTGGGTGAGATGACAGAACATGCCGTGCTTTTGTGACCGTGCCCAACACATATTATGGGTAACAGAGACAGAGAGCGTACCGAGCGGATCATTACCCTCGGGGCAGGAGAGAGTGTCACCACCCTCGAGACTCCAGAAGGCTATTTCACCCAGAGACACCATATCCCATGAGCCACCAGTGAAGTCTAAAACATATGAACAGCGTAGGAGAAAGAGGTTGGATACACACATTAGGAAAGCTGTGGGCTAGATTTGCACTGTTAGTTTTAGGGCAGCTGTGGATGGGACTGCATTATGATGGATATTTTAAAACGCTTTGGTTGTTGACATCATTTAAAATGTTACAGTATTAAATCACAGCAGAAGCAGAAGAAGCTGAGATGTGACACACACAGTGCATTAAGATCAGTTCATGTGCCCTTGGTTTTTAAAAGGAAACTAAGGTCAATAACCAAACAATCCCTTTGAATAATGCAGAAGCATCCCTGATGGGACTGTTTAAAAAAGGATTTGGATGCTATTGATGCGCCTCGGGTAGACTGGTGCTTTATTTCTAAAGCCAAGCTATCAGGACTCAATGCCTCTTTCAGTGACAAGGTTTCCTTTTTAACTAAAAGGATCAGATAAAGCAACATAAGGCATATATATAATAAAAGCTGAATACTGTTTAAACAATACTTGAACTCAAAGTTTATAGCTGTTGACACCACCTTGTATTTGTCAATACTATAAACAACCAAAGCAATTCATTTATTTTGCCTGGTTTTTAAATACACTCTCTATCACAGAACCATCGGGACAAGATTTAAGTTGTGTTTTTGGCTATGAACACGTCCATGCTGCTGTGGCTCACCTCGCTCTGTAGTCAGGCCCACTCCGTTGGTCAGAACAGAGAGGCTGGGGTTGTTGAGGAGGCTAGAGTCGTCCAAGTCCACCTTTGAGGCCTGCAGTCGAAACTTCTCCAACTCTTGGGAGAGCAAGCCGAACTGTTCGCTCTGGCTGCGGCATTTCTCCTCCAGGTCTCGCACTTTTGACTGCATGAGGTGCAAAAAACACAGAGAATACATATACAGTATGAATATCTATAATTTTACATTTCTTCTTCTGTGTTTTACGGTGAATTTCTCCTTTCAGAGAATTACACCTGGTGTACTGTAACACATCACTCATGTGGAGGGTATGACTTCATGAGAGTAAGGAAAGGTAAACTTTATTTTGTCAGTGTCATGCAGAAACCATTAATCCCTTAACAGCTATTTTCTTAACTGTGCTAACTATGGAAACCTCTTTTTTTGTCATTTACAAACAAGCACATTTATCACATCAAATTTCACATCTGATTTTACACAGCTGCAATTATTTTGGTGTCTGGACACAAACATACAGTACAGGAAGCACATTTCTGCTTACACAGGGTATAAAAAAGTTATTACAAAATAGAGAATTACAGCCTGAGGTTAGGTTTCTGCGAGACAGACAATATAAACTGTCACTGAAGCAAAAGTTATGGCTGCAAACACGAAATGACAAGCGATTACAGGCTTAGGGGGAAGAAAATGAGAGGGAAATAAAGGCGGGTAGTTTTCTGGCGAGATGGGAAACAGTAGTACAAACCAGAGCTGAAGGGTATGGTAGGTTGTAAGAAGTTATATACTGTGCTTCTGTTACACGCTGCAATCACTTAAACAAAGTCAGACAACAGCGTTATTTGCCAGAACACTACAGAGGTTGGCCTCAGCCCTGCTGAGTTTCTATATGCGGCTGATTTCACTTCCGGTTGCGGTGGGAGTTTCCTGGCAGGCTGATATGACAAAAGCCTGTGCACGAAACTGTCTGAACAACATTTCCTGTTAGCTCTCACCTACGCAAACCCCCAAGTGTGCAGTCAACTGTTATCTGGATAAACTGAACTGAGTAGTAGTGAGTAAACTAACACACTGTGAGAAATCACACATCAACCTCGAAGGAATACTCTTAGAATCATGTGACTGAGGTTACATGTCAAGGGAACATTATACTTCAGTGTATTAAGTTGAACCAACATGCCAGCAAGACAAGCATGATAAGTGTGCTCAGCAAAGCTGGGAGTGATAACTGTGCCACAGACACAGTGTTATCTAGCACAGTGTGAATGACCTGATTTATACACACTTTGGTAACCTGAAAACCGGTATCAGAATGAAAATGTCCCCTGCAGCCACATGAAGCATTTATTTACATCACGGTGGGTTCAACTGCAGTATACCTACAAAACACAAATGGTGTACAACCTTGACTCTGTTCTGTCAGCTCGAAGGTTTCCAACAAATGGTAACTGGGTTTGGTGGGTTTAACTAAGGGGGCTAAGGAAAGTTTTCTGGCAGCCCAGGTAAAACAGGCTAAGGGTTAACAGTACCTGCATGCAGTCCAGTGTACTCTGGTTAGCAAAAAGATAACACAAAGGACAAAAAAGGTAAACAAAAGCAAATGCATGCTCGAGAATCTGGGAAAGATAAAATAGATTAATAAAGTAGAAACACAGCAGTCTGAGTCCAGGTCGACGAGATAATCCCTGTCAGGAGGCAGTATCAGTAGAACGTCTCTTGGCCTTCAGCAGCCAACACCTGCCTTCTGCATAAACACACACAGTCCTTACAATCTGTCAAACAAAATCTTTTTAACAGATTGAGAGAGGCTGTGTGTTGACTTGGCAACAAAGCTCAGGCTCTTGAGAGGGAAAGAGACTTTCTCCTGTGATGCTTTGGGTTTAAATAGAGAGACAGAAAGTGAGAGACACAAAGCAGGAGGAAGGAAACGAGCAGTTTTAAAAACAGGAGCAGCTATACTCTACCAACTCCCTCCGCAACACAAGCTGAGTCAAATCCTAAAATAAAATACAGACTTCTTTTAGGAACAAAGTCTGGTAACATAATACACAGTGTAAAATAACGAGCAGACAAACACAGTCATCAATTGTGGATGATGACATTTTTGAGTTGTGCTGTGGGCTCTTTAGTATTCTTGATCTTTTTTTAATTTTTTTTTTTCACTACTCAAAACTGGCGGCCAGTGAGACAGACAGAGACTGCAACTGTCATCGACTGCCTGGACTCATTTTAAAATCAAAGTGCGTTACGTTCACTCTGAGAGCGTACATGAACGTCACACAACAGCAGAGAAGCCATCTGTTCAAACGGTTTTTCAGGCCCATGAGTGTGACAAAAATAAAAGAATTTTCTGCAACTGCTTCTCTGCCAGGTGTTTCGATAAGAAAAAAGAGCCCATTGTACTGTGTCCATGCTGCTCCAGTGACAATGTGCTGTGTTTTGTCTACTCAGAAAAGTGAAATAATCAAATAATTGTACACCAAGAATCACCTTTAATAATTATTTAGATGTGATCACAGATAGGATTCAAAGTGGTGAAAAACCTTTGTCTGCTCTACCATTGGGAGTCAGTTCCACTTCTTTGTTTGTCTTTACTTAACATTTTGAATTTTATTTTGGCGACTCATCCTGAATTCCTGGGAGAATCTCAGGGCTTTGCTGTGAGAACATATAAACTCCTTTGAGGTGCAGTCACAGTGGTGTAATACAAACTCACCTCCAGCATCTGAACAACTCCTTCATGCTCCCTCTTGGCGAATAACTGAGCCTGATGATTAAAAAGACATCAAAGTCAGTGCAATGTTGGTTATTAGCTCATAAAATTGTAATTCAGAGCACCGAGAGCCCAGAGCTTTATATGTGCCCAAAGGTTGCCTCCTGCTGGACGAGATGCCTCATTTCCTATAGGTAGGCTCAAAGCAACCGAGGGGTCATAAGGATATGATTTAAGCAAAAAAATATTTCCTTTAAACATGGTGAGTTTATGAGAGGTGGCGGTTCTCACCCGCTGTAACCGTTTGATTTCATCCTGTTTGAACTTAAGGATAGCCAGTGCCTGCTCATGTTCCAATTCCAGCTGCTGCCTTCGCTCGGCGACCTCTCGCATATGCTGTTTGAAAGAAATTTGATCAGAAGACAATGGTAAGGAGTGAAACCAAAAACCCTACACAGAGTATCTGAACCAGACTGTACCTTTAGGACCTGCTCTAGGTTCTCCAGTTTGGCACGGAGTCTCTGGTTCTCCTCGAGAACTGAATTGTGTTGAGCGGTCACTTCAGAGAGATCTTCCCTCAGCTCCTCATTCTCAGCCCGAGTCTTGAGAAACGGGAAGATTTTAACCTATTAGCAACCTATTAGACTCATACATTACTGTATGTTAGTGGGGGAAAATAGATATACTTCTAACAGGTATGCCACAGAGCCAGGTGAGCTGGGTGATTTAAAAAAACATAGGATGGAGCTCGACAGTGCAGGTAGACACTGACCTGGTCGAGCAGCTGTGCCTTCCTCCTGAGGAGATCTGCCTCCTCCTTTAGTTGCTCATTTTTGCCTTGCTCATCCTCAAGCTGGCTCTCCTGTTAAATAAAAAAAGAAAAAAAAAAGATCAGATGAACCTGAGGACATCCAAGTCTCCCATGTCAACACCATGTCCACTAGGTTAGTGTTAAACTAGACTGGAGGAGAGCCAGAAAGCACATGAGAAGGAAATACTGGTGCAAGGAAACTTCTTACCAAATCCAGACATCTCTTCTGTCGCTTCTTTACTTCATGCTCAAGATTTTCACATTCTTTTCTCTTCTTGCTCAGCTCACTTTCCTAAACAAACAATGACAACAAAGCATAAACAACAGCGCCAAATCCTAATTCTGAAATCTGACAGCAGCTCTGAAATTAGATCTAGTTATTTACATGGTTTTAAACAGAACAAACCCTCAAATAAAGGGCAGGATATATTGTACAAGAGCAACCAACCAAACCATTATGTAACATTATGACACATGATTTGTATTTACATTTTGCAATGCAGAATGTATTGGCTTTAGTTCCATACTGACCTCTGACATGACGGCAATGAGGTATTACAAAGCTTAGCATCCTTTAATTATTCTAAATGCAGCTTACATGCAGGACCAGCATAGGAGAAATCAGCTTATTTCAGTGTGGCCACAGGACCTCAATCAAGTATTACCACTGTGACTGACTGTGTGGGGGAAGCTACAAAATACACAGGCTAATTGCAGACCACCACCAGCTGACTGGAAGAGATACTGTATGCTCACCAGTGGAAAAACAGCAAGACATTAGTGATAATTAAACTGCAATCTGTGGTCTGATTTGCTTGTCTGTGAATTGTCAGCTCAGCTTTATAGACCTGAAAAACGTGTCCTGTTGTACTCAATGGAACGTGGCATTCAACACTTTTTAATTGGACTGTCCAGTTCTGTGAGCTAAAGTCATCTGTTGGACCACCATGTTTCTCATACGATGCACATGGAGGTGTCAAGCATTGTTCTCCAGCTCTGTTTTTTTTTTTTGCATTTAGCCTACACAGTTTACAGAAGCTATTTTAATGGTGGTTGGTTAAAATAATGCTATGAGCATGTAAGTGATATTTTCAGCACCCCTGGAGTCAGGTTTATAAATCAGACTTTAACAGCCTTGCTAGCAGCTCTTGTAGGGTGACTTTACTGTTGGCGGTGTGGTGCTTTAGACTAAATGCTAACATCAACATGCTAACACTCACATTGACAATGCTTACAACTAGTTAGCACAAAACAAACAAAAACAAAGGAATCATTGAAGTTATTACAGTTCATCCACTGGGGCACCGTGTGTGTTTACACAGCATTTCATATATATCATCCAGTAGTTATGGAGGTATTTTAGTCTGGACCAAACAACATTGCAAGTGGCTAAAAATAATAACATGAATGTTTTCTGAGCTAAATTAGTTTTTGGGGAACCTTAGTGTTTACTCTGCTGACTCTCTCTCCCAGTCAGAACAAGAACAAAATTTAAAAGTTGCACATTACTTCTTTAAAAAAGTACTGTGTACACTGACACAAAACTGCAGTATCAGGTTTTCCAAATGTGACTGATACATGTAAGAGCACTGAGGGTGAAGCAGATATGATACTAATAGACACAACTCACAGTGATGGAATAATAACTGATGCCCAAATTAACAACTGGGCATTGGGCAAATTAACAAATGCCCACAATAACAAAAGCTCCTAAGAGTAAATAAAATAACAACCTCCATTTTCCATCCTGACAGAGAGAATGAATACAGGCCTGAGAGGGCCTTTGGTCTATTTAAGCCATGAGCCCAACTTCTACAATCAGCAAGGCCAATGTGCTACTCTTCTGTTTCCAAGGGACAAGATCAAAATAATCCCAGCATTACATAACAAATCTGACTCCAGTTTTTCCTTCAGAGGCAGTCCGCTCAGTCACTGCACTGATAGTCAAGCCTCAGTTTCACATGAAAAGTGCACAGTGGATAACAAAGTGTTGTCTCCACAATTAGGCACAATATATAATTATTGCTGTAAAAAGATGCATCAGACTCTGCTTGGTGACTGTTCAGAGGAAATTACTGGTTTCAAAATATTGGTGACATTTAGCAAACCAACAGCAGCACTAACCCTATAATTTCAACAATACCAAGCAACAACTGTGGCATGTTTGTACTGAAAATACACTACATGGCTGAAGCTTTGAATGCCCCCCTACATGCCAAAGCTATTTTAAAGTATCAGCTATGTATAGTAGAGGATGATCTCACCAGAAACTGTAGGCGCTGCTCCTCTGTATGTTCCTCCTGATGGGAGGGGGTCGGGCTGAGGCCCGGTGAGGGCGTCACTCGCTGCCCCGACTCCTCCTCCTCTCCGGGAGTCTTCTCACACCTGGATGGAGCTTCATCTAATGCCACACACGGGGTCTCTCCTGCAACCTGACAGGGACATGAAGAAGGATCCCATCAGTGGATTGACATTTGAAAAGCCAACACTACAAATCTTCAGCTTTGATCGTAGTAACATCACCAACTAGGGAGAGAGGAACACGTGTGATTGTCATACTGTACAGCAACACTTAACATTACACCCCCTGCTGTGAGAGAGGGATTAGCTGCAAGCCTCCTTCCCAGTGGTCCAACTACAATCAATGAATAATCCAGGGGGAATCCCTCGAGCTTGCAACATGGCTGGAACTCATTAGCAGGGAGCCCGTCCTTTCTAATTAGGTTGCCCGAATGACTTGAATGTTTCACAGTAGGTTACTTTTTTAACTAATTACAGCTACAAATTCATCTTTATAACTTGCATGATTTGTCAAACTGGGATCCAGGTGGGGGACAGGCTGACATTGGTTAGGGGTTAAGAGTCGGGAATCAGTATCTAATTTTAGACCAAACCTACTTATGCTCAGAGTAGAACTGTGCTAGTGCAGCCAAGGCCATGACCCAATAACAGGATCAAAGGCACTCTGCCACGTGCAGCAAAGGGGATCTCTCCTTTACACTCTCCTTTCCTTTACATTGTTAGCCACTGAAAAACACAACAATCTAGACTTCAGGCACAGTCTCCACTGAGATCATCAGCACATGGCACAAAGATGACAATTTCTCAGTGGGGGAACAATTAAACCTGTGAAATACCCACATAAACTAATTTACAAGTGTTGTTTCAGATCAACAGGATTGTTTGCATACTCTGGGATATTCTGGGACCATGGGCTTATTTTTTCATCATATAACATAGTAGAAACATACAATATTAAATGGTCATGCATAATGAGAGAGAGAATGAATCTATTGTCCAGTGAAAGCTCATTTAACCAACTTTAATCCATCATGTTAGAGCAGACATATAGTGAAGAAACAGATATTTCAAAGAAAGACGCAGTCCCACTGTATGATACTGAAAATTAACTGACTTGACAAGTTTTTTGGGGCTGATGTGTGCAGGCATCATTGTCACTTAAAGAAACCTGGCAATAACATGGCAAGATGGTTCTTTGCCTCTGTTTCATAAAGCAGTTGATTTTAATGGGTATTGTTTAATACTATGTATAATCTGACATACATTTTTGCCTGTGCACTTGTGTTGTACCCTCACACGCCTCCATCAGAATGTATCCTGGCACCACACTATTAAAAATCTGCTAAATAGGTGTTGGTTAAATGTTCAGGTGTTTAATATAATCTTATCATTCTTTCCCATCGTTTGCAGCAAGGAGAGTGATGGTTTGTTGTTTTTAATTAACACAGAGGTCCTCAACATAGGGTCGGTAACTCATTGTGACTGTTCAGAACCAATTCGATGAGTATGTCTGTGAAGTTAAGCGAGGCTATCCCTGGTTTATCTTTTGGATAGGGGACCAGATGGTGTTAGTAGTGGTGACGAAGGGCCAGCAGGAGGCACTAATTCCATTGGCCCCTGTACAAAAACAGTGCAGAGGAATGACGGGCCTTAAACAAATGCTCTGCTGATTTTTCCCTTCCTGCTTCCTTTTAGCTGCCATTAAACATCTCATCACATCCACCACGAGTGCAGACGTGCCAGGTGATCCCAGCAGCCTGGTTAAGTGTCTGTCTTTCTATTTGGTTAGTCGTGGATAAACCAGTTGGTCTCCTTGTGATTCGTAATTAGCTTGCAGCTCTTCATACCCCACCACAGGGCTGGCTTAAGTGAGCAGGGTTGGTTGCTACAGTCTGGCCACCATGCAGCAAAGTGGGAGTGACACACTGTTAGTAAAGTAAGATCACCATGCATGTCTGGAAAAACCCCACCAAAGCCCCCAGCATTTCAATCACTATCTCACTGCTTTTGCTTGCTTATCTTATCATTTTCTTCTCTTGAAAGTATCTCAACTATGTGTCTACAGGTCAGATCCCTTAAAAGTGCAATCCTTTGTGTAAACAGAATGAGAGAGCTCACAATGAAGAGTTCATAGCAAATATACTCTAGGTTCAGGCGAAGTGTGATATAATTCTGACATGGTTTTGCCGAATGAGCACAGAGGGGGGAATATTACATAATGCCTCATTTATACAATGTTATGAGGAATAAAGGGACTGTCATAGAGCGCATTAGTCCAAAGCTTAGGCTATTATGAATAATTTCAAAAGGTTTATGTGCCAACACACTAACCTAACAAAAGTTAGTGTGACCTGATGGGCTGTGCATGTTTTACAGATTTCACTCAGTCATAGTGTAGTTGGTGTTTAGGTCTCCACTCTATTATTGACAATTAAGACAAAAGGTCATCAGATGAGTTAAATACTAGTGCCACAGTAAATTAATCTACCCAATCTGACATTTTTGAGCAAAAACAATCATGTGTTTTTATCTTTTGTGAGCCTGATACACAGATACAAAATGATTATATATTTGGAAACTCAATATTATTCAGGTTTAAGTAGAATTTATCCTGCATAAAGAACATAATCTCTCAGAGAATCACATATACTTGAATCACAAAACCACAGTTACTTTCAACTACTTTTTATCTTCTTTTCTATCTATCTATCATGAATATCAAATTATTTTTTTTTTTTGGCATGAAAGTGTGAATTATGTTGGAGCTAATAATTTAAGATAGAGAAGTATATTTAAATCAGACTATAAAATGAATTAATAAATAACCTGGCATAATGGAAATGTTTGTACTTACACTGGCCTAAGCTGGTCAGGAACAGTCAGTCAGTTTATTAAAAATAAATAACCATCCATAAGAAAGTATACGCAAATATTACTTTAAGATAAAACCAACAGACTGTTGTCATTTCACAGGGGGCCAAGCTTTTGTTCACATTCTCAATGGCTGTTTTTTTGAAGCCTTATAAAATACACATTTGGTACGTCTACCCTATCCCACAATGCAACATTATAGATGACTTCACAGGCACTTGCTAAAATATTCAATATAAAATATTCAAAAAGATTTAAGGATGCTATGGTTAGCATCAGCAGTATTATTAATGCACTACTAGCATTTAACCATTAAACTGTGAAGACCACCACATCCAACTGTATTTGTGCAAATATCATTTGAGATTTATTTTATTTTACTGGTGCTGTTGCCATTTCTGCTCAGTCAGCAGCACACTTAAAGCACACTTACACTGTAGACAAACACACTCACACTCTAAAGCCACAGGGGTCAAGTTAAGTCAATCAGTCATTAAATCAAATCAGAATTAGTTGGGAGGCAAATCTAAACTGGCTCCATAATTACTTGACACTACAATTATTATACATCAATTAGTGCTAACAAGCATCAACAGATGCTTAAGGAGGAGCTGGAGTGGTACAGTTGTAGGCACATTATATTTCCTGGCAGACAAATTTGTTCTCCCTGTAAGATGGATGCATTTTCTATCCTATGCAGTGCTGCAGTTTATTAGTCACTATAACTTAGGCATTATTTGTTGTAACATGTATGAAATGCATTGAGAAATTGATAAACTTTTTACAAGTGAAATCAAACACTGAGTTAACGTCAGGCCAACGTTCAGGATAAATGTAAATTAGACATCAGGCATTTGGCCTTGAAGAGCAGAGGCAGCTTGACCCAATGTTTTTGTCACGTCAAAAACTCTTGTGCTGTTTTTATTTACAGATGTTTTTCATTTACTTTAGTTTCTCTTTTGACTCAGCTGGGTTGTGACAGACAGGGCAACAAATGTATGATGTGTCACAGTAGCACACTGAAAACAAGGAAATTAGAGATTACATGCCTTTTCTTCTGTTATCTCTAGTTTGTTAATATATAAATGTTTATTTTAGGATCTTAGCAGTCTTCATATGAATTTGCAGTATGTGACTGCTGTCTTCTCAGGCCCAATGACAAACTTTTATTTTAAAAGTAAATGACACTGAGGGGTGTGGCAGAGGTGACTAGAAATAATTAAACACTGCATGCATAAAAATCTAATCATAGAAGCAATGGATATTTTTAATACTCAAATCCTGTTGGATGTGTAAAGACAGTCATCATAAATCATCAGTCAAATAAAAGGCCTGATGAAGAATGCAGCCATATCTGCAGCATGTCCTCATACTGAGGCCGCAGCAGGTGCCACCTCATGTCTTCCTGTTAGAGCAGGTCCCCTCTTAGAAGCTCACCTCTATTTGCACACCGCTTCACACGGTGAGGTGCCATTGTGGACACTTCGCACCGATGTGGTCCATGTTGCTAAAGGATCAAGTACACCCTGGGCCCATGCGTACTAAAGCAGGGTCAGATCCCATTCAGCAGGCCCTGAATGCCATAAGCACATTGGTGTAATCCCTGCAGACTACTGAAACGGGTAACTGGATCACTTCTTTTAAAAGCACCTTAATGGATTGGCCTGGCCGTTGATTTTCTTTTTAATACGGAGCATATCGATGTCCACCAATCAAACGCTCTACCACCCTGTCACTAAGTCGGTCCATCTAAATTCTACATCTGGAAGCTCCAAAATATGGCTGTTACAAAACCGGGTTTCTGACAGGCTGTCCTTGACTAGGCCTCTTGCATGTCCCATCTAATTTATAAGAAAGTGTCAGTCTCTTCCCAGACAAGGAAGGGATTTACACCAGAATTTACTGACACGAATATTAAAAAACACAAACCTAAATGAAAAATCCCTTTAGCTGTGAGTCATCTCGTAGCACTAACATGGAGGAGTAACATATTAATAATCTTTCAGAATAAGCTTGTAGTTTTAATATCTGACACAAATGCATCACCCGCTGCCTTGAGCCAATTTTTTTCACACCCCTGGATTCGTCATGACACTGATTAGTTTTCAGTGTTAAGTCCCAACTTCCCAAGTCCTGCACAGCTTCAGCCTCACATCCAAGCAGACACACATCTGAGGTTAACCAAGGAGAACTAAAGTGAACCACTAGCACCGACCTAACCCTACACACACACACAATAAAACTCATAAGGCGACCTACCCCCTTCGTGTGATCTGTGGCAACGTCAAGGCTTCCCTTGGCCTGCTAGTTATCCAGAGCAGGGCGAGATAGAAAAGTCTCTAGTGCGGCTGGAGTCTTACCTACCACCCAAAACCCTCTCACCGCTACCACAGCAACAGAGAGCGGATTACTGGACTGTACCATTCTGTTGTTAGAGGGGATTAGAGTTCACACAACATGGCCCCTTTCTGGGTGTGCGCGTGCCACTGGGAGTGTGTGTGTGTGCGTCCCACAAACGAGAGATTACCACAATCGGCATTCTCATTTGAGCTTCGCAGGCAGATAATTTTACTCTACTTCACATGCAGTGGAGAATCTTACAAAAAAATAAAATGCACTGGATGTAAAGCTTAAATGTAATGTAAACTGTAAGATTTATAATTGAACCTTTAGATACACCCCTCAAAAGAAGACCATGGAATTTTACAGATGTTCACTCATGAACATAATAAAATGTTAAAATTCAAAAAAGCATACACTGCATTATGTAACCCATTTATATCATTTATGATGCTGTATATGTGCAGTTTAAAAATTTTGGCCATTGACTGATATCTATCTATTCTCAAGTGAAAAATCGTTTCTAAGAACTGAATATACAGGAGATCAGTAGTACATGCAGAGAGGATCGGAGTGTGTGACTTTGGTATCTTTGATCAGGCCCAAGTTCAAGACAGGGAATCATCTCATTATGGCTTGTGGCAGATTAGTATCGGGTCCAACCACAAGCCATTATATAACACAGCAAAACAGCGCCCATGCCAATACAAATATACACTAGGCCTCTGAAAAATTGTACAGTACCAAACAACATATAATCCCAACTAAACTGCAGCACCAGTACCACTGATGAGCTCAGGTGTAAATACAGGATCTAGCTTGTGTTCGGTTGTTATCGTGCACTTAACCCTAAACAAGTTCAAACATAATCATATCAGCTTTTCAGAAGCCCTGTAAATTTTAGACTGACTTAAATGAAAATGGTTGAATCATTTTTGTCAGTTTAAGTTAAATAGAAAATATCTTCACTGCACAGCAACTATGAATTATCTTAACTGATCCCAGGTCTGTAATTACCGTTGATTTGATGCCATCAATTTTAGTTTTACTCATTAGTCTGAGACCAACAGAGGTCAGTGTAGAGCTGGGCTGTGCTCTTACATGAGGGGGTGACTTTACCTCCTCCCACCCCTCCTCCTTCTCAGTTTTGCCACATTTCTCAGGGCCACTGGGGTCGGGACTATGGTTGTGCTGCTGTGTGGAAGATGTGACAGACAGCTGCCTCTGGAGCCGCAGCACCTCCCTCTGAGACTCCTTCAGAAGCTTCTCAAATTCCACTCTGCCAGATGGATCAGGGGAGCCCTACGCAGACATATACAACCACAAGATGATGACATCATCAGTTTGACATTTTCTTATTTCAATCTTAAAAATATATTTTTGCCTCTCAGATTATTAAACTCATTCCAAGATTGAGCATCTCAATCAAACAGTCTATAATCTTGTGCACTGATCCAATCATGTTTTTCTTGCAGTTTTGAAGTGAATTCATATTACTTAAGTGTTTAACAAATCATGATGAGTGTAATCTGTTTAAGTATAACAGCCTATAAGCAAAACTGGAGGAAGCACTGTGTAAATAAAACTAAATTGCAGTGAAGCCGATTGTGGGTTGTGAAAACCTAAACTATCTGATTTTGACAATAAATGTAATTTAATTTAATTTACTTAACTCTCTTAACTCTCAAGGGAAGCATTTTAACCCCCCTTCCTGTTCTTATCACATGCTGTTAAGGTTGTGTTAAGGTTAAGGTGGAATAAGACATTCAGCACAGACATCCCCACTAGCTCAATGCACAGCTCACCGTGTAAGACCCTTCATTATTAAACACAACAGATGTTCACATTCAGGAGTATCAGCTGGTGAGTCACTGGACTAGTAATTAAAAACAGGCACTTAGAAAGGCAGCCTATTCCTGCACTGTCATCTAGACATCAGCAGTGACGCAGCCTTTGTAATACGGGCTTAGCAGGGAGTTAGGATGAGTAGTGCTTGTGCTGTCCAGCAGAGAGCAAGCTTGAGGCATTATGAGTCTGAATAAGGCAGGGGGTAGGGATATGGTTATGTGGCACAGCAGAGTAAATAGGTGGAAAATCGATGACAGTCAGAGATACATTAAAAAGAGCAGTGGCCTAAACTTGACTCATCTTTCTGTTAAGAATGAGTCCAAACTCGTGACTGCAGCTGAGTGACGGTGTAAGTGAGTAAACTAGTGACTGAAGACTTGTGTCATGACTACCTTGTTGGTGCCCAGCCGTGCTTCCAGCTCTCTGCACTCCTGTTGTAGGGCTGCAATCTCTTTGTCCTTTGACAGCAGTGCATCGGCGTGCTGGGCGAGGTCACGAGCTCGCTGACGGGCAAACGCCCTCTTGTACTGTTCCACTGACCCAGGTCTCATCAGTGATGGGGAATTGACCTGTAAAAGAACCAGAAGGCAATATGTACTAATCACCAGAGAGGAAAAGTCTCACCTTGAAGCAAGCTAACTCAGTTTGTTAAAGATTTATAGCTAGATTCATTTGACTTTTTTTAAGCAGAGTAGCTCTGCACTGTCTCAGTGAGCAACAGGAGATGAGGGGGCTCCAGGTGTGCAGCAAATACACAGCGGGCAGCAGGACAGAGATAGGTGGTCCTTGCATTGTTTGCTAGACAACTCTGACACTTTGAGCAGGCGGAGAAGCTGAGGGGTCCTTCTCTTTCAAGATCTCTCCTCTGTTATGCTTCAAACACTACTTCAGACCTCAAAGAGAAACATTGTGCACCGCGCAACTTTTCAGTAGAATACCCCAACAATAAATACAGTTGTGCTGGATTAGATTTCATCAGGGTCTTCAACCTTATGAACAGCAACAACTCTTTCTAAAATGTGTTTTCATCACATTTGGATCTTCAAGGAAAAACTTTTATGCTGTCAAAAAGATTCTCAGAAATGCTGCATAACGGTTTTTGACCTTAAAACTGAAAAACCAGTCACAGATTAAAGCTACACATTTTGCTGACTACTGTATATTTTAGTGTTTTTAAACTAATAGCACACTGTTATTAACCACTTCTCTTCTCAACCTTCTCCCATTTCAGTTAGCAGTCTAACAAGCTGCTGCATACACAGAGAGAAATTGAATCAGTGTATTACCAAACATACACTCATTACATTTTTAATCCTCTCAGCTGTAAAGCAGAAGCTGATATTGAGGTATACACAGAGAAACAGATCAGCTCTAACTAGTAAGTCATGTCTAACCAACACACATCAGGTTTTAAAATGATTAACTGTCTCATGAAGAATTTCAATGCTTTAAACTGACAACCAGTGTGATTGATTGTTGTTCATCTTTGTTAACTTCTTCCCTACTTCTATTTCAAATAAGAGACTTGTTGGACTTCCAGCTGAAAACCAACTTCATGTAGCCATTCTAGTGATGCATTAAATGATTCAATAGGGTGCTGGTAATTTTCCACAAAGCTCCCATTCATCACATGCTCAGCTATTCCATTCAACTCATTACAGAACATTATGGTGATGTGGTGATTTGGATGGTGGTGCCTGATAATGAGTCACTCCCAGCATTTGGGTCAAGTGTGGGCAAATAGGCTCAGCGGTTCTGTGAAAATGTTGGAGGTTTTTATTTGTGGGGTTATACCACTTTGAGGTTGGCCTCCTGCAGTTTTCGTGCTCTCTCTTCAAGCCTCTTAGCAAGAACAGCTAGCTCTGTGTTCTTCCTCCTCAGCCGCCTGACCTTCTCCTCCGTCTCTGGGGCACTGCTCTTCCGCTAAGCACACGGGAAACAAACATTATCATCAGACATCGCCTGCAGCAATTTCTGCAGCAATGCCAAGTCACACAAGAGTTATTCAGGGGGACTTATTAAAAGCTTATTAATGGTTTAATATCATAAGCGAATATTGAAAAGATACATGGAAAAAGGCAGACGTGCAGACAAACTAGTCTATTTATAAACTGAACAAATGGTACTGTTTTAGTTACATGTCTGTTCACCTGCCCTACTTTTTAGGAAGCCTTCAGTCAAAATCAACTCTGTTATTTTTAGTCTTACCAGCAGGCCATTCTCCTCCCTCAGTGTGGTGCAGGTCTTCTCCAACTCATCAAGGGCTCGCAGGAGTTCAGAGTTCTGGCGCACCAGAAACCCATAGTCAGTGCCATTCTGAAAAACACACAGAAAAGAGAGCCAGAGTTTACTGACTGCTACTCTGGTTTTGGTGTTGCCTTTTTTTTCTTTTTTTTTTAAGGAGCAAAACAAAGAATTGCTTCAATAATGTCCAGTGTGTCAGTTACAGAAAAGCCTTCCTCTGCTGTCAGCCAGTGTTTATGCAGCACTACCTAATGGTGGATGACGGATGACAACTGAAAAGGCTTTTCATTACACCAACTCAATCAGTCGAACACAGGCTCTGAACATCTATTATACCGCACAAACTCGGCATGAGAGGAAGGAGAGCTGTGTTCTCACATTACATGACGGAGAGAGGAGGATAAATTCTTGAGTTGGGCTGAGTACAGAAATAGACAGAAATAAATAACTGAAAAACTGTTCCCTAAAGAGACTTTCCAAACTTAAATGTCACGTGTTGACATAAATGCACGCGATGAGGTTTTAGAGTAGTTGGAATAGTCCATAGAGTGATGCACTAATAAACTTGTTATCTTTTGAGATTTTTGTGAGGAGACAGCTGAACAAAGCGGCAATCAGGTAGGCAGATAGTCAATGTGGTGATCAACCCTGTCACGGACGCTTATCATCCATGGAGAGGAAAATGTGGACGGGGTGATGCCACTGTGCCTCAGTGCCTCTGTGTCAGGGATGCTCTAATTGAGCTGTGAGGCACCGAGGGAAGGGCAGAGAGTGGACCTGGCACACATGAATGTAATGGCTGCAGTGAGAGCAGATGGACAGACAGGGCAAACAGATAAGCTGGAGGTGAGGGGAGGGTTTGTCCTCAGAGTAAAACATGCTCGCCAAAAACGGTCACCTAGACTGACTTTGGCTGGTTACGTATGAGAATGCAATTATTGTTGAGACAGGTAATACTGCTGGGTAACACCTGTGGTCAGTTTGATGAGTGTGAAACAGCCAGGATGTTTCTATCTGCAACCAACATACTGATACAGAGAGGAGCGCTGTAGTAGCCCACACACTCACACAGTGTCTCAGGATGACAAAAGCTCACAGATGGCTCCACATGTGAAACACCAGTAAACCTTCTCAGATGTGCTCCATTACTGCACATCTCCATAATACTCCTGGGACCTCATTACTAATCTGAAATAACCTTTTTCCACACCACCATTGCAGGAGCACAAAGACATACGTTTTATTAAACATCCTGATGACATGGTGTAGAAAAATTAAAAAAAAAAAACACCATTTAACCATCATCTTGTGAGACCATGTTGTCTTGGCAACTGCAGATGATGGGTGATCTGGTCCCTGTAGGGTTTTAATGCTCCTGTACCTGTTGTTTAAGTCAACACTAATGACCAGCTGTTTACTAAACCAGCAGCTGAGGCTCCTGTGTGTTTATCTTCCAGTACTATTGTGATGGTAACACTGGACATCCTGTCCGAATGTCTAGTTAGTGGCTTACAAACTAGTGCCAGAAAGACCATATGGTTTCATGGTAAGGCTAGCAGACCCAATATTTTGAATTAAATTGTTAACAAATGATCTAAGGAGGAAATTAAGAATAAGTTAAAAATGTAAACAATGAAAACGATTAACATGCTAAATACATTAAATGCAAGATAGTCTGTGCTAATGCCCATAGCATGCTGGCAGAATTGAAGTGGAGGTGAACAGTTGTAAGAGGCTTGCAGTCAAACAAAGACGTGACTACTATCTGTCACTGCTGGCAAAAAAACAAAAGCTTCACTTACAACATTATAATCAATACATGTTTTTAGTCAACAGCAAGTACATTCTCCTGCTGTTTGGACAGAGTGCGGTTACATCTTTAAGATCATCATGAAATCAAACCCAACAACTAATACTATTTATAGTAGGCGTTTTTCTGCAATGGCAATTCAATTCCTTGGCAAAGAACAATGGTTTTTAAATAAAGAGAGACCCAACAATTTCCACTGAGAGCAAGAACCTGGCCACAATGGTCAGGAAAACTCAACAGCTGTTTCCTTTCTTTATCATAAAGTAAAAGAGAGGGATAAAGGGAGAGCTGTCTGAGCTAAAACAAGGACAGAAACTCTGTAAGACAACAAGTAGCCACCCATGCTCACATGCTCCTGTTCACAGGTGAGAAATGACCAACAACTAACTCACTCCATCTCATTCTCTCACTCTCTTTCATACACAAACACAAAGCTCTATTCACATCCTTTTTAGATGATGTATTGCACATAGGGACACTGCCAACAGAAATGTGTAGCTCACCACAGAAATCCATGAACAGCACTTCATGATCATTTACTTTGCTGATGACAGATTTTTCAGAGTCACTGGGGCACTGCATATTCACCTTTATCAGCTTCATTTGCTTCTTGCACTGGTGTCAGAGACTATAACTATAAATATCAAGTAATGTGAGTATGGTGCATTAAGATATATTTAATAAAAAATGTATCAGAAAAAGAAATGAAGTTCTTTCAGTCTGAACGTAAATCTCAGACTCTGATTGTAGACCAATCAGCTCAAATGACATGATGTTTCCAAAATATTGAATTTCCCACAACATCCAGTGTCAATATTGTATTGCGATGCTCCCACAGCAGAAGTTGTTGCAGCAGAAGTTAGTTTCCCAGATTTGCTGAAGAGATGTTATTGGAAAAAGCATAACACGGTGCTTTGTTGCCTTCCCCTAACATAAAAGAGCAGAGTGCTAGCAGGTAATCTTTAGAGGTTTAAAGAGAGTTAGTGTAGCCTCAGCTCTCAGATGAACCTTTGTGTCCTTGAGAGTTATTTTACCATCAGTCAGAGGAGTCAGCCAGTCCCAGTGTCCCAGTGTCCCAGTCTTCCTCTCAGGACAACGTTGCTAAAGCCCAATCAATCACTTCCGAGGAAGGCCAGCCAGAGTGAACTCAGCCTCCGCCTGCCTCCATTATGATTCTAATGATCTTGGAGTCCATCCATGTCTTGTAATTGTTCCCTGGGAATCATACTGGAAATACACCGGAGGCTTTTCTTTAAGCATGAGGTAATGCTGGCTTTTTACATACTAACACCCACCCCACTCTTGCTTCGGTTGCTGCCACAGAAAAGGCCCTGCAGGTGGTGAGGTCTACCCAAATGTATTAGCATTCAGCCAGAGCTCCTCTCTGGAGCAGCACATGGGCTGGCTCTGAGGGAAAGGCAGATGTAACTCAGTAGATGCAGGGCAGGGGTCTCTACACAAACGTCTGTCAGGAGAGCCTGAGCCTTGGGCAGGGCAGATGGGCATAATGGAGCCATCTCTCTGTTCATCGTTCTGTTTGTATGGCTGCAATAATTGCTGACACAGGCAGACTTAAAGAACACACACACTCTCAGACCTTTCACATTACACTGACACCTATTAACATATATTAGCACTGTAGCTGGCAAAGTGGACAATCTGATGTATCTGTTTGATTATGAAGCTGTGAAAAAGTTAGGTTTTTTTTTGCTAGTTTTTGTCTAAAATTAAGTAATTAATTCAAATTACCAAGTAAAACATGGCTGTGAAAAATGAACATGCCAGTTATACATACACTAATTATCCAATAGGAGAGATTTTACAATGAGATGTCTTTAGCTACTGCAGCTGATAAAAGCTCATCTGTGGTGTGTGATACATATTGGGGTGTGAACGGCCTCATTATTTTAATGTAAGAGAATCTGGTGCTTTTTCAAGTGGAATCACTTTGGGCTTTTCAAATGGTCACAAAGAAAGTTTTACTATCAGGTCTATGAAACAGCTCATCAGACAGAGGTTTCTTTCACACATCCACATTCACCTACAGTGACATTGAATTTTCTGTATGGGAGATCTGCAAGTGTGAAAGATCCAGCTAATTGAGCCCGACAATGTTTGCAGGTTCCACTTGTGAAAGGGACTTTTAAGCTCAAAGTACGGCCACAGAAGGTCAAAGTCTACCATCACATGGCTGTCACAGTCTGGCAGGTGGCTGCGGGAGCAGCATGTGTTACTGACCTTGAAAGCAGAAACAACCTGAGCAATACAGTCATTTTAATCTCATTTATTATTCAAGAGAGTTTTCACAGGCAAGCAAAACAACCTGAGTTATGAACCAACATAAAATAAAGACATCAAAGAGATACTTCACAGCTGACTTGTTATAAATGATCTCACTCCATTAGCTTTACTGTGAGTAACAAGCCGAAACTGGAAGTCTGAGCTTTGTAAAGGGAGCAGGCTGAAGTGCCTCTTGATTATCTGGGTCAGTTGCTGTTTTATATGCCTCTGAGGGCCAAAATCAAAATGTCTTAAGGGTTTTCTAGGGTTTGTTCTCTTTGTTGGCATCTTACTGGCATGCACTTTAAAGCTGAGAACTAACACATATACAACTGACAAACATTTGAAGTATAATGAAGAGTAAAAATTGAAAAGTGGGTGTCTGATTAGCTTATCACCCAGAGAGGATGAAGCAGATTTAATGAATGAAATAGGAGATGCACAAGAGGACTGTTTTATCTGCACTTACTATTTCAAATGTTTGTTTTGTTACAACTACTAGAAAATTATACTTTAGTGTTTTGCATTTGAGTCATTCTCGTGATCTTTTGTTTAATTTTTCTTGACCTACCACAAACCTGTTTCTACTGCCTTTTTATGTGATCCACTAAAACAGCAGGGTAACGGTCTTGAATAAATGTTTGATGAGATTCATTTTGTTTGTGGAAACATTGCATTCATCACTGAGGTGTAAATAATACAGTATTCTAACGAAAAGAGAAGCAGGGAAAAATAGAAATTCAAGGACAACAGTATTAAAACATCACAACTGGCTGAAGAGAAGGGAAAATAGCAGATCATAATTTTTTGTTATGTTATGGACATATGGACATGATGGCTTTTATTTACAGAACCTATGAAATAAGATAAATCATTGAAGGTTTGGAGGGGCTTGTTTTTACATTCCCATAAATTCATAGAACCAGATTATCCCTTTGTCTGGGATCCATGGTGAGCGTTTGTGAGGCATATGGAAATGTCTACAGTCTGGTTTCTCAGAAACACCAACATCAGCATTTTTAGCTGACAGCTAGAAATCCCCCACTGTAAACCTCTGAGGAAACAGCAAGACAAAGGCACAGACACGCACACACGCACACAGAGCGCACAGACACACGCTTTTGCCTTTGTTACCTCTTGCTGTTAACGTGATAATTGAAGTGGCATAAAAAACAGGAATCTGTGATTATCACTGAACCTCATTTCAGCCTCAGTCCATACAGTTTGTGCTACAATTTAAACCATTCAATCTTCAGAGTAATGCTAAGCAATACATCAATACACCACTAATAATACCCCTTGTGGATTGGCACTTCAAAATATGAAAAGCTTTATTTACAGTGGTTTCTACTTGTTTGCCAGTATTCTTGTGCTGTTCCCAAAGAGGCAGCACTGGCCTGACTGCTGGCCGAGCTTGGATGGAAAAAAAAGGACACTTAGAATAAACAACAGTTACACAGAGCGCTGAAATTCAGTAGCTCTGCTGCCTACCAGCAGAAACACTATAATATCAAGAGACATTTTTTTTCCATAGGATAATTATTGTTTTTAGTAGCAGTAGCAGTTCATTTTAAAACTGGTATGCTGCTCAAATGTCTGCCTGGTTATATCATTTTGAGATTTTTACTGTGGCTTTTCACAAGCTGCAACAATGCACAACCCGAAAATACCTGCTGATGAGTTTTATTGAGCAGTGTTGCTTGGAGGATTGGTACGAGGCTGCTGAATGTGGAAATGTGCCTTAATTAATCCAGGCCTTGTCTGCTCTCTGTAATAATGGGAGGGGAAAGGCCTCCTCCCATAGACCCAATCCTCAAACAACACATGGCTGGAGAAATGACTCCTGAACGCTGTTTTAATTATCACCAGAGGTCAGAAACAGAAAAAAAAACCAATATCTAGCAAAGACTGGGAATGGCTGCACTCTCACTGTAGTGGAAACTAATGGACTTGACAATATCAGTGAAGTGTTGCAATTTAGAGCCAAATCAATGCTAATCTTTATCTCTGTCTGCTACATCAGTGGTTTTCTATTGATATTTCCTGAAGTGCTCCACTGTCAAACATCCTCAACAGAAGAACAAATAATTCTTGTCTCCACACTTTTATGATTTACTTGATAACCATCTACATCTCATGTGATTTGACACTTCCCTGCTCCTTTGCTTTATGTCATACATTATTAATTTCATATGCTATTTGCAAACACCTTGTGTGCCTGTGTCTTGTTCTAATGACTGTGATAAAGGCACCAATATCCACATCATTTATAGGACAAAAAGTGACTATGGCAATGCTTTCATACCTGCTTATGGTAAAGAAACAAAAAGCCTGTTACCTATAACTGTCCCGAACAAAGAAACAACAATATCTAAAACTACATATGGAAAGAGCCACAGAGCTGTTTGTGGCCTGAAAAGGTTTATTAACAGCCGCTCTCTCCCTATACTCATATATAAGTCATGAAGAAGCTCTCTAAAGTGTCCTCTCAAATCCCCTTCTGTATTTATCACGACTCATCTCCCTGGGGTACCCGACGGTGACAGATTAGGGGGTCTCTCATACAGCGTTAGAGAACAAAGAGCCAACACGAGACAACCCTTTTCTCCCCCGCAGGCATTCAGCAATCTACCTCCACCACAACTCGTGTGATGTCCTCTGGGTGAGGGTGAGCAAAAATAAAATGCACTGTCTGGAAATACAAGTTGGTTTTCTTCTCCTTTCATAGCTTACATATAGGATGTGCATAAATTTCAGCAAATAACCTTTACGTGGTGTGAACTGTCTCGTTAACATCCAGTGATGGGATGGAAATTAGAGACTCTGGAAGCCACATGTCACTATGTATTTTCACCAAGCAACGGGCTCATTCATCTCTTACGCCACTTGTGATTTCATGCTTAAACCAAGCTAAGAAATCAACATGAAAGACACGCTTACTATGTCTTAGCCTCTGTAACACAACAACAACAACAACTCATCATTTCAGCTTTCAAATCTTACATCTATTATTGCTCTGCACTGTCTCAGCCATCTCCTTTGAAAAGCCATTATAACACACTCCAACGACGCAGTAATTAAAATCCATACGAACATGGCTGCCTCATCATCTCATAGCCCACAAATAGAAACGTCACAGTCCCCTGAGTCCCAAAGGGCCTAATAAGGTGTCAGACATTTGGGGAACATCTGCCTGTATAAAAGTCAAAAGATTAACAGAAGGAGGGGTCGCCAAATTATTCCTTTTAGTGCAGTGTCAGCAGAAAAGCCACAGAGACAGACACAATGTAGTGGAGATGATTTGTTTCTCCCTCGACCCTCCACAAGCCTGATGCTGAGCACCTCCTAAGAATATAACCCTTAATCTTGTCAAAGAAAATTGCATATGCACACAAGGCCGTCAACCCCCCGCCATCGTAATAGCAACAGCTTAATTTGTGGTCTAATGCAAAAGGCGCACATGGTTAGAAGTGGTTTTACTGCACGTGCTTTAACATTTTAAACCCTATCAGTCATCATGAAAGGATAACGTATTCAAGTGCTTGCATATTGCTCCGACATCCTGGTATACACACCTCTGCTTTGCTTATGCACCAAATGGCACCAAATTACATTTTGGCTCACATACTGAATATTCTATTTCAACAAAATCCTATTAACATAGTCACATGTGTAGAGTACAAAAGCAAAATTACAGCAAACGGTACAATAGAATCACATACCATCTAGGTATTGAGGTTGCATCTGTGTAATGGATTAAAAAGCATGTGTGGCTGAGGTCAAACTGCCCTGTGGTAACTGGAGCTTTGTTAAAAGTAATCAAAAGACACACATGACAATAAGGGCAATACCATTTAGCCAATTTCATTCCACAGATTGGACTGACCTCACCAAACCACCATGCACTCAGCCAGACATGGAAGTCCTGAAATTAATTGAAAAGAATTCATCACACCAGCCCCACTAGGGCTTTGTTGCCCAATTGATGTTGGAAAAAAAAAGAAAGAAAAAAAAAAAACACTCCTCCTAATCTGTCACTGTCATCACCAAAGCCAGCATCTCATCACCTGGAGCCTAAGTGATAAAAGGCTGAAACATTAACCTGAATTTTGCTCCTGAGAGACGATTTTTAGAGAAAACTGGGAATTCCCCTTAAGTGTGTCCTCAGTCCTGAGCAAACACACACGTCTATCTTATCTTAATGGAAAACCACACCAAATACACACACTGGAGTATTTGTCTCCGTTGTTACAAAATATTGATATGGACTGACCTTGACACCAGGAGTTAAGAATACCTGAAACCTACAAGTCTTTTCTGGCAGCATCTTGTTTGTAGGCAACAACTAAAATAATAAAATAATGTAATACATTGAGAGCAATATGTGGCAGACCAAGCTTCAAAGTTTCAACACAATAAAACCATCAACAAAACACAGACACAAACATACACACAAACCATCTACAGCAGGACAGCAGAGGGTCGAGACAGTCAATAATTCTCTGACAAAAATTTTGCGCTATTCAAATAACTAAACGCTGTCACAGCACTATGCAGCAAACCTACAACTCACATTCAATATCATACCTCTGGCAGAGGCACTTCTGTGATAAAAGGCCAAAACGACCTTTCTTGACATTCAGTGGATGAACAGAATGAGTTTCCTGTTCCTGCTCCAGGCACGAAAGCATTTACCATTGTGGGAGGGGGCACAGGTAATAATGGGTTTAATCTCACCAACAATTCGGACCGAATGAAATGTCACAGACAGCAGAGAACTGTTTGTTAGAGGACTCCAATTGTGTATCAGCCTGAATGCAGGAGAGTGAAGGGAAACACAACAGTGCTTTATGACAGCTTTATCCACTTTTCAAACACCGCCAGAAAAGATCAGTGCAACAGTGACATAAGGTAAATGCCTAAGGATCTGCTCTAAAGAATACAGTATATTCTGAGTGACTGGGCTTTGTCACAAAACTTATCCCAGTCACAGTTGCACTTAAAAGGAACATTTCCTGTTTTAAAACTAACTTGTGTTCACGTGTACATAGCCTGAGACTCTGCGTTTGTGACTGCATCATCAATATCACCAACTTAAATTCAAGCCAACATGGACAAGTCTTAGTTAGACAGAGGCACATGACTTAACAGTATTATACTGAGGTGAAAGGTCATGAGCACATAACACTGGGGAGAATACTAACCAAATTAACCAACATCAACAAGTCAAGAGGTTCAAACAGTTGATTTACTATGTGCGTCCCACAAACACTACATAGTGTGTGGAAGTGGTAACCCAAGTTCATGACCTCACAGTGCAAGTGAATACAACAACAGAACACACTGCCCAACCCTCGTTCCACAGAGAGCCTGGACCCAGTCTGCAGCCAGACAAACAGACACTGATGGTTGGTCTTGGAAATGAAATGGTGAGAGACAAATACTGCAGAGATTCCTTTCTCTCTGCCCTATCAATTATTCACAACTCATAACATGGCCGGCCTCACTCACTCCAACACACATAAAACTGTCGAATTGAAATAAAAAAATATCTGGTTGCAGTTTTTCCAGTGTGAGGATTTGCAAATGCTCTCTTTCTCTCTCTCTCTCTCTCTCTCTCTCTCTCTCTCTCTTTTTTTTTAATAACTGTAAACTAACTATCTTTCAGTTTTAGAGCTGTTGTTCATACAGGACAAGAAATCTGGCTAAGGCCGCATGAACTCTAGAAAACTAAGATGATTTTCACCGTATTCCAATGTTTTACAGATGAAACAATGATATTTGTTAACTAAAATAAGATACAAATGTATTGAGATGTATTCATTTGCAAAGAAATAAAAATATTCCATTATAATGTAAATTAAACCAAAGATAAAAAAAAAAATAAGAAAATAAAAAAGTAGATGATGAGAAAGTTACAGGCCAAGTTCTGGTAAAATCGGACTGTCTGATCCGACACACTGCTCCACTTTCTCTTGTCCCATAGGTATAAACTGGGTCAGCAGTGACCTATGTGCTTGCAAAAGAGTGCATCAAGCACCCAACATACTGCATTTAGCAATAGATCAGTACCAAAACCTTTAACCAGTGCAACACAGAGTAAAGTAACTCAGCGATATGTCAGCACTACTTGATGGGCATTCTGATGTACCCTGATGTACTTTAAATGATCATTGCCATTCATGTAAGGTATCTATACAAGATACAATGACCTACCCTACACAAAAATTTGTGTCTATAACAAATGAATAAACACAGAGTTGCTGCAGTTTCACCTCCCGGAGACACTTGAGTTTTCAGCATGTCTTTAAGTGATGGGAGGAAACTGACAGAAACACAGACGCAGTATTCTGATAATGACCTCCACTCGTGCTTATTGATTAGAGCAACTACGTGAGAAAGCAAAAATCTTGAAAACTTTGCTTTTAACAACATCTTTCACCGTTAGAAATCTGACTACTAGTCTTATACAGCTGCTCTGTAAAGTGTGAAAAAAGGCTCTCAAGAAATTTTGCTGAGCACCAGTAATGCTGTCACACCCACAGCAGAGGAAATGACATGCTGACAACAAGGTAACAAAGCCTATATTTATAGATGACAACAGACTGAGTGACAATTTTATTTGGGTTATTTGTTTTACAAGGGAGGAAATGCCCATGCTAGCTGGTTAAACTGAGATAAACTTTTCCCTTTGTGTGAGTATCAGCAGCACATATTCAACATAAACAAAGAGTAGTTTCAGTGTGTTGTTAGTCACAACATACTCACGTACTCTTGCACTCTGCAAAGTGAAAGAGCCTAACCGGATATTCCTAAGGACTCTGAACTGTCCTTGTTATTACTGTTGTCATTGCTAAATTTGGACAAGACAGTTGCTGTGAATTATTTAGAGCTACACTTTTTACTAAACTAGGGTGAGGCTAAACCTGAGAGAGGCGTGTTCATCATTTTACAGCACTGAAAAAAGGTCACTTACAGAGGATCTCGAGCTGGTTTTAGCTCCATAACATCCTAGAATGTGCGTGTGCCATCAAGGTAAAGTAACTGTCTTCAGTGGAGTGATTTTTCTAATTTTGTTGCACAATAGCTTCATTCAGAGCTCATGCTGTGTGAACACAACTATCATTAGACAGGCCGCCATATGGTATCTAGACAGGTGCTAAAGAGTGTGGATCACAGAGGACCACACAGTCAACAAACTCATTAGCCTTCATGCTTCCATGAAGTGCAAAGACAGACACCGACAACTGCTTTACACCTTCATCCTCAAAGACTAATGTATTTTCTATAATGGCTCTAAATCAGAGACACAACAGTAGCTTCTGGAAAACACCAGACAACTGTGACAAATTTGTCCACAAACAAACTGTCATCATCCTGACTCACTTGAAACTGACACTAAAATCAGATTACTGAAGAATCTTGGATCCTGTTCATTGTTTCGTTTCAGCCTGCAACAGAAAAGAGTTCACACAATGAATGAGAGTAAGGCTACAGATTTCCAAATATCTACTACGCTCTATCTTTCATATGTGTACCAACTTATTTAATGTCATTAGGAACACATTCCTCCAACTGAATCACAATGTTGCAGGGCTGCACTCCACAGGCCTTTGAGCAAGGACCTACTGTAATGGTGAAAATAATCCTAAGAGAAAAAGAAGGATCACAACTTGTCAGAAATCAGCTACACAGCAAGGACAGCCTTCTTTCTATATCCATTTATAACACAACCACTTTGTGTAGGGTTCTCCAACTAGTTTCACCCACCTTCCTGCTGCTTTAAAGTACCTGCTCAACCTCTCACAACTATGTTTTACTCATATAGAGAAGAAATTCCCTAGCCCATAGTCCAACATGACTAAATGCCTCCTCTTTAACCCTAAAACCAAGCCTTAACCTGTAAATAGTAGTGTAACCCTGAGGGCTTTGCCATTGTACAGTGGACTGCTGCTTTTGACACACAGTAAAACAACCGCGCACCATAGACACACACACACTCAAACACACAATCATCAATTATTGGTGGGAACTAGTGACAAGGAAAACAAAACAAATGGTTGTGGTACCCCCACTGCAAATAATGGTGTAATTACAAATAACAATCTAAGAGTGACAGCCCCCACTGCTCTGAAATGGCCAAATAATCATTTCTAATGCATCATTAAATGCTCCTTCTCAGCGTCTGTGGCCGCAGACTGTCTCCCAGGTTCTGTGTTGACAGTTCATTAGGGGTTTTTACTATGCTGTGATTGTGGTGATTGGGTAATGAAGTGGTGGGGGTGGGAAAGCCAGCAGGCAATGCTGCACACAGATTACTAGATGATGAAATCCTGTCTTAGCTAAGGATAAATTCAACCCATCAAACAAAAGCAAAGGGATTGAGGTTTCAAGAAAGACCTAGTGGTTTAACATGCTGTAGTACCTCCTTTGTAGTAGCAGATATAGAGAAAATATGACCCACAATGCTGGTAACCATTAGTTGGCATTTCTTACACAGCAATGCACTGTATGCTTCAAATAAAACTAATAAGGCAATCCTACATTAATCTGAGAAGCACCATGTTATACTGAAATGAAAAAGAGAAGAAAGAAAAACATGACTATAACTTGACTGAAAAAAGAAATGACTGTGGCTGATTATATTGAGTGGCAGCTCAACATGACGTTTATGTGTTGCTCTTCACAGTCTTCACATGAAAACACTGTAGTGTCTGTTCTGTCTACAGCATGTGCAACCTTCAAAGATCATCTATTAACTGGATGAACTAAACCATTTGTAATCAATTATTATGTTTCTGAATAACTGAATTACACTCGATTTATTAATCCGTTATTGGGAAACTCCAAACATGTATTTTGTTACTTGGACAGATTAAATTATTACAATTATTCAGCTCCTTCCATTAAAGCTTTATGAGCATCCGTCACTCATCTGAAAATCTCATGGGTTCACTATTGATTTTCAACTGGCTACCATTAAGTGGATATTCTGTCCTAACAGGATGTGCAGAGGTGTGAAATTAGGGACTAGGTCATTATAGGTCAACGTAATACCTGCCTGCAGCACTGTCCCAGATAATGTGTCAGAAAACATGCTGCACACACAAGTTAAGTCTAACATCAATATAATCCAATACGACAATAATCCAACAATTTCTTCCAATTTACTCCTGCAGCTTTAAGACTTCTTTGCTATATATATTTCATAGAAAGTGAAGAGCAAGACAAAAGTTATGGTTTGCAATGAGACAAGGGCCATAACAGCAAAATCATGAGCAGTGGGTTGAAAGACTTCCATCAAAATGTTTGTTTTATCGAGCAGACAGACAATTTTCTATGTTTGTTACTCTCATATTAGTTAAAAATACAGGACACATCTTGCAGGCCCAAATGTTTTCATGTCAACCATCTTGAATGATTATGGAAACACAACAAATGTTCTATACTCACCTTACGTACACCCTCCACTTCAAAACCATTGAGGTTTGCATACAGCGAGTGGTGCCTCTTTCCTAACAATGATGTTGAAGTGACATTTGCCGTGGTTGGGACTGCCTTGTCCAAGAGCCCATGTTGTATGTTAACTTGCTCTTCCGACCTCCTAAACTCTGGCTGTTGTCGTCCATGAGCGTCAGCCTCCTCACGGCTCTCCATGTCTGCGTGTGCCGGTGCAGGCTCAGGCTGCTCAGGCCGAGTGCACAAGTCATACATCACTCTCAGTCAAAGTCAAACAGTGTAGATCAAATCGATAAGACCAAATGAGGTGCCCAGCCAAGACCAAGCCATCACGGGCTTTTCATTTGCTGGAGGAGAAAGACACGGATCAGCTGTGGCAGGTTGACTTCGGAATGATGAAGATGTCACTTTACTCCTATTCTCCAAGTGTTTATTACAGCTGAGGTGACGTGTCTGAAACCAAGCAAAGGACTGTTTTCCTCATGGTTGCCACTAATGAAACACATAAATTCACAAAACATTCAGCAGTGAGAGTTTAAGCTGATAAAAAATGGCACAAGTACAAGAGTCAGTGTGGCATATCCAAGATAAAACCAGTCTCATATAAACCAGGAGTTGTACAGTACCTCCTACCTCTCTGCACTGTGACGTTTTCCAAAATGAGGACAATCAGGTCTAAAGGGAAATTACATATTTTCAGCTTTAGCTTCACTCACTGCGATTTCATGAATGTCATCGTCCTGGTAGCATTCTTCAGCATACTGTTTGTATTTATCACCGTGTAGCATTCAGATTTAGAGTGCTGCTCGCTGTGTTGACATAGCCTGTTCCTCCATTCCTTACTGCTCCGTCGTCTGAGGGGTTTTTCATAGGTACTTGTCCGATAAATTGACGAATACACGTTGCTCCGGTTCTTATGCTACATAACGTTGAAACAGCGCATGTAGGCCTGACCAAAATCACAAACAAGACGAGACGCGTGATGCAGGATAAGAAAAAAAAAACAAAGAAAAAACAAGAACACGATTTAACTAACAGGTCTCCACTCCAGTTCCCATTCTCTCAGTAACGCTGAGATGTGGGTGGCATGTTGACTCTTGAGCTGTGAGTCTCTCCTCATTGATGCTGCTGTGTCAAAAAACATTTCATCCAGATGCTATAGGAGTCGACAGGGCTGCTTAATCCCATCTTGGTTACAGCGCCATAAAGGTGAAGAAAGAGGACGAAGGGAAAAATGTGTGTGTGTAAGACGGCGAGTGTCGCTGAGAGGAGGGGGTAGGGAGCGCTGCTTCAATCGCCCTATCACAAAAAGGCTGGCTTTGAGACGGGGCCCAATCATTACCGTGACTAGTGCTCGTTTCCATGGAGATGACGCTGGAATGATGTTGGCTGCCTATTGATTGTTCAAGAGGCAGCGCACACTGCAACATAGGGAGGCTGCAGGAGGCAGGCAGAGGAACAAGTGTCCAGACCAGACTAATTCTAATGTTTTACTGCAGTTGTGCACAAAAAAAACTAATTATGTCCGACAAGGTGATGAATGCTACAAACAATTAGACAGACACTAAAAAAAACAAAAGGCCTGATGCTGCAGAAGATAAGATCTGTCTCAACTGGTTTAAATTGAGTTTTACTGCCCTCCTCTTAACTACAGGAGTTAATATCAAGTACTCCAGTTAACTGTCTATCAAATGAGCAAGGCAGCTTAGTAAATCCCCTTAACAAGCAGCAGCAAGAATACAAGCCAAGTAGGGGCATTTGTCAAGTTATTTGGGATGGCAAGCTTAACATAATTTAAAAGCACAAAGCCTCACAACTCTCAGCGAATAGATTAAATTGAGTTTAATAAATAAACTCAAGTCAGTTTTATGTGTATAGCATCAATTCATAACATAAGTTATCTTAACGCATTTTACAAACAGAGGGTAGTAACAGTAAATATATATTTTTTAAATCTTTTTAAAACATTTTTTACTATGTTTTTACCTTTACAAATTGGGTTAATTATCTTGTTGAATAATTCTGACTGTAGTAATAAAGTCCTAACCTACTCCACAGAAGCAATCAAGTTAATCATCATTTACAATCAGAAGAGATCAAGAGAGGGTGAATTTCTATTTTCAGCCTTGTGCAAAAAACACAGCATTCCTTAAGAGGTTAAGTGATAATACAAGACTTAGTGTGGTGTTCTCTGAAAGGGCAACTGCAGGGTGACACAGGTACCGGCTTTCTCTGATCCTAGTTATAACCTGTGCAAAGCTATAGGATGCTGTTATTCATCTAGTCTAATTACATTTTAAGGTGACTACATTGGAGGAAATGAATGAGGAAATGATCATGCAACAAATGTACTGTATAATTCAGGGAACTCAGATAACAGGTAATTGAGTTAGTGCATTTTCTCTATGTGGTTTCTGTTGTTACCATAGTCACACTGCAGGCCTTAGCTGGCAGCATCACACTGTCAAACTTTTACCTACCCAGACTGACTGTGTGGAACCGACTGGAATCAGTTAATGTAAGGCAACGACAGGACAGGGATTACTATAGCACTAAAAACTGAGCTTGGCTGCCTGCCGTGACTGAATAAACGCAAGTGACAGTAGAACTGCTGAATTTCACTTTGACACTGACAAAGAGACTATTTTTAATTTGGTTGTGTCCTATCATTGGCAAAACACTCCCACTAAATAAGGCTGGTACTGGCGGACAAATCTGGCGCACTGGATCAATGGATCCAGAGAGCCAAGCTGAAAAATAAATTCTTACAATCTCCAACTCAGAAAGCCAATAGTTAATCATTTTCACAGGAGGGACAGCTGCTTCCTCTTACCTAGCCTGTCAGCTACTTCTTGCTGGCTCAAAGTTTCCCCTGGTTTACAGTTGTAGACACAATAGGAAGATTGGAGAGATGGAGATTTATTAATAGTCATATTTTCTGTAGTGTTTATACTACTTACATTATATTATGTCAACGTAAATTCACATCACGTTTCCAGAATAAATAAATGTAATTCACAGAGCATCACTGAAGACCGCTTATCCAGCCTATTCCCACTCATGACAGCAAATTAAGAGCAATGGTTAGTTTAATAATTTGTGACTGCTTTGTTGCAGCCTCTAAAGGTCACTGTCAAAAATAACAAACCCACAGCGGGGTGCAGAAAAATCGAAAAACAGTCATTTTGGCTTAGTTTTTTTTAACTGGACATTTCTGGTATAACTCCAGTGATTTCAGCACCAGAACACTGTGAATGTGAAAGTCATACCCATTTCCCTTAACTGTCTATCATCCCCATACGAATGTACTGACAAGCATGTGCAGTATGTTCACTGGGTAACATGGGGATAAGGGATTGATCTAAATAGACAGCTTAGAAAAAAAGGAACTCACACCAGGCTGCTCAAGCTCATGCATATTTCCCATCTTTCACAGACATGAGCTTCTTATTTTGCAATGCTGCATTTCAGTCCCTTCCATTATTAATTCCAATTTGATCACAAGACCACAGTTTTACTAGCCTAAAGACTGAAACATATCCCAGTGTGAACTCCACTCAATACTATTTCTATTCTGCTCCTTTGATCATTCACATCTATATACTGATTGGGAAAAGAGGCAGCAAAGCAGCTGATAAAGAACAAACCTTGAGAGATGAATGCTGCACACATGACCATTGCTGCTGTGAGCTTATCACATGTTGCACACAGCACACATGCAGTAAAGAAAAAAAAATCATGAAGCACAAAACAAATAAAACCATCCAGTCAGCATAAGTTAATGCAGGTCAAACAACATATCCTCTGCAGTGACATGCACAAGCCCATTTAGCCATTTAGCCAGGTCCATCATGGCTCAGTGGTATTGGCAATCTATCACAGTGACATATTTTGACAGAGCCACCCATCTGGCTGTTGGTCAAATACATCTGACATACAACAGTAGATTCAAACACTTTGTGTTTCAGACACCCTTCTCAGACACTTGAAAGAAAACTGACATTATTAAAAGAAACAGGCACCAGCCAGTCCATATTTGTTTCCGTTCACCACGGTGCTAGTTTCTGTAATAACAAGAGTGATGCCTCATCAGTGCTGTGCAAGAAATAACAGTATAAAACAACAGTGAGGGTGGGTGGGTAAGTGGGCATTGCTATTTGGACACAGTTCAAACTTTGATTAATTATTTATTTTCTTCCCGACGAAAAGTTGATTCAAAATTTAAGAGACAGAAACACACTGACCCACTTCTGCCACTCAAAAAGGGAAAAGCTGCACCAGCACATGCTAACCCCTCCTCACCAGAAACTTGCAGTCATGTATTTTACACCACATCAATCACACAAAACCCGTTTTTCAAATCTAAATGCATCAACAAAACGAGGCTGCAACATGAGCCAGCGTTCAGCCCCCCTGTCTTTCATTGCATTGCTGCTGGCTGTGCACCGCTGCTGTCTTTTTGGAATTTTAAACTGTTTTGCTGAAGAACACTGGTGCATACAAAGAATATTTGACACCATTTGACAATCACAACTGTATAAATACCTACTCACAAAAATATGAATTTACAATGTGGTTTAAATTACTCTAGATTCTCTGGTGTAGTATCATTAATATTAATGATGTCATGGTTAAGTCTGCAGCTCATTTCCTTTGATGTTGTTTGCTATTTGTATGAATACTGGGGCGATGTGGTTAAATGTCAGGTTAAGACCAATATTTTATGCGTTTCTTAAAAAAAAATGAAAACATGACGCAAAACAGGTGATGTCTGTTTGAGTGGTACCCTGTTTTGTTTATCTTATGCACACGTATGGGGATGCACATGCACATGTGCTTATGCAGACTGTCCACTACCAACCGCTGTCAGTGTCATCTATAGGTGGAAGTATACTCCAATGTGCACAAAAACACACAGAAGACGACTAAAAGCTAATAAACATGGATAAACTTGCAGTGCAAAGCTGAAACGTGTGACATGAAGCTCTTTCCCTCATACCAGCCACTATATCTATGAAATGTACTTCTCGCCATGCTTTAATTTTGCCATCTTGATTTTGCCAAATAATTTGCCCTACACTGTAGTTTACCAAACTACAAAAACATGTTACTGTTACAAACCAGTGTTTTATCATGTCTGTGTGTGCAGGAAGCAGCACCAACTCCTGACAATCAGTGCAAATGTTTAGAATAATTAGAATACATGAAATATCTTACCTCCATGTTTCTGTCCATGCATTTGGAGGGCGATGGCTCGTCTGACCCAGAGGACTCAGTGCAGCAGGGGGGCTGGTCGTCCCAGCCTGCATGGGGAGTGCTGTGTGGGTGACAAATTTTCAGAGAGCTGCTCCGACAGGTGTCCACGACTGCAGCAGTGGTGCAGGGGTCAGCTCCACACAAGTCCCTGCCTGAAGGCTTCTTTTGCTGAGCTTGTTTGGTGTTTTTCTTACATGAGTGGGAGACAACGTGGGATCTCTGAGGTGTCTGACAGGACTTATCCCTGTCTTTCTGAGATGGATTTCTTGGGAAGCTTTTAAAAACGTAGCTCCGGTGTCCTGCTCTTTGCCTCCCCTGCAACAGTCTTCTGTGGGCCTCTAGCAGGTGGCAGAGGAATATGGCCTTTTCTAGCTCAAATTCCTGCCTGTGATGCAATTTATAGACTGCCTGTTCACCATTTATTTCCTCATACAGTGTCAGCAGCAACTGCTCCAGTTTTGTGTACGTTTCTCCGCTGGACAAACAAATTGCGTCCTTCCCTGTGGACACAACCTCATTGAATCGTCCAGCGTCTTTAATGTTCACCTCCTTAGCCAGCAAACGCCAGTGTTTGCTAGAGTGCCTGTCCTTCTGGTATCCACACCTAACCGTTAGCTCCCTCACAGCCCTCTGTAGTTCCCTCTCTGCTTCTTCTCGTAGGCGTCTTAGCTCCACACAGAGGTGTCCGCGGGCCCGCTGCGTTCGGTCCTTCTCCTTTTCCAAGTCAGCACGCAGCCTCTCAAGCTCTCTTCCATAGTCCGTCTGGCTCTGGCACAGTTTCTTGGATGACAGTGCCAGAGGGTTATCCCTGTCTTTCCTCATGATGGCTCATTCACAGCACAACATGCGACAAGAATTCAAGACACACTCATTTCATGCATCAGAGCTCAGAGGAAATGCAGGTGTGGTTGATGGGCTCGTTATAAGACATGCAGCATGCAATTATCACACCAGGTCATTGGCCACTGGAAAGATGAGACAATGGAGGATGTGAGAAAAATGAGAAAATGGTCAGGTATTATTATTGTAGATTAATGAAATAACAATTAATGTAGTGTTTTTAGCATGGTGAAAACATGAAAGATGACTTTCACTCTGTTAGAGAGATTTAGAAAAAATATGGTAACACTCAGAGTGGTTTAAAGAAAGCAAGAACATTTTAAACAGAAAATAAATCTATCATATTTAGATGCACAGTGAGGAGCAAAGAAATCAATGGTGATGGCGACCAGTGTTAAATCCAAACAATACACAAGTTGACTGATTATCATTACTTTGTTTATATCTTTCTAAAAAATACTTTATTGTTTTAACTAAGCAGATACAAATGCACAAAAACAATAACTCATATTCAGGCTTATGCTGTGATTCACTCAGCTGAATACATAACCTTCATCTGAGGATGCAACAGGTGAAGGGGTGAACTCGTGGGGAAACAACACTGCACCGTCAGCCCGTGGTTCATGTCGTCAGTTTTACCATCACTAGCCCAGTTTAGCGGTGCTCATATGGGGCGGGCGCTGGGTTCACGTTACGCGGAGGATGGGGGGGCTTCTTCGGTGACTGGCTAATTAACTATCTGACCACAGCAAACTACTACGTGGTCGAGTAGGTGATGCTAAAGCAAGTGAAACTATCTCATAAAACGAATAAGGAGAGTGGAGCTTCAACAAGTGCTGACTAGCTAACTACGCCTTGTTAGCAAGCGTTAGCTTACCGTTAAGTTTTCTAGCTACAACTTGTAACAAACTCACCTCTCAGAGGACTCGGCCGTTACACTGAACTTTTCATCACTGGAGTCGTCTTCTTCCGACCAAGTTACTTTTGTCAACACCAAAAGTAGCTGTCCAGCAATAGTGAGGCAGCTCGGTGGTTGTTACAGCTCCATAAAACCATGCAGGCACAGTTTGTTTATCTGTCAGGCGGCAGCAGCGTCTCACACACAGGCTGTGCCTGCCCGGCGTCACTCTGCTGGCCAGTGCAGGAGTAGTGATGCCTTCAAGGCCACTTCGCCCATATCTCATCGGTCACAAAACTTACAGTAATTTTCATTCTCCTGTCACGTATTCAAATGAATCTCACGAAGAATATTAAAACTATTTTTCCAACGCTATAGATCTGCATTCTGCAAACAACAGAAAGAGGGGAATAATTTATATCGGCTCTTAATCAATGTTTTAAGTCAATATCTTTCACATATTGTGTATCCTTGTTATTATTTCTAATTTAATTCATCTTCTACCCTGAAGTCTAAAAGTCCATCTCTTGTAATATGCATTTAGGCCAATTAGCCTACATATTGATTCGAGTTGTTATGTGCGTTTGGATACTGATTCAATATTGCCGACGGTCCTTTAAGGCAACATAATCAGTCAGTCTAACCATCTTGTGTGAGGCGGATGACCACTAGTGGCTGCAGGCTGCTAGTGCTGGATTTCCCTGCTGCATGTAGGGGATTATAGATTGAGTTTGATCTCTTGAATTTTCAGGTTCTCCTAATATACAATTAGTAGTTTGTAGCCTGTATTATTCCTCTGTGTTTTTCTTTGTCTTCTTTTTTTAAATAAAATCAAGTGTTCACAGGATACATTAAAACATGATCGGTGCAGGCATTAAAATTGTTATTAAATTATTCCCTGACTTCTATTTAGCTTGAATAACAAAATTGTTACTTTTATAAATAAAACATGTGCATTCCTGCTGTAGCAAGTGAAAATATCTCCAGTGAGAACAGCCTGTCTGTGGATTTCAATCTTCCTCTATATGTTGAAATAGTAACACTGAATCTTTTCTGAAAATATCAGTAATTCATATACTTTCAATACTTTCATGAGAGGTTTAATGAGAATGGATTGGCGGTGTGAACATTTGTGTCACCTAAATATGATTTTAAGAGCTTTTCTCTTAACCCAGGGGCAGTTTGAAAACAAGCAAATAATGATTTGTTACTAAAGTAAAATGATTGCAACCACCCCATTGTTATGTTTAAATTTTTTTGTGCATCAACACGAATATGGTGATAAATATTATTTCTTGGTGTGTGATAAAATGTTGCCTGAGATTTCATTATTTGGCAAAAGCTATGATGATTAAAATGTATAAATCCTCATGTACATACCTTTTCAATATCAAGTTGCTAAAATCCATCAGAGGCAAATAATACCATGTCTGACCACTGGGTGGCATTTGTCTAAACAGAGAACTGAACATTTGCTCAATATTTTATGATCCCTTTGAACATTATTGCTCTAAACACTGACTTCCATCCCCCCTTGAAATTCCAGAAATTTTGTCCTCATGTTTTAAATTTTTTTTACTTTCCAATCATCAGCAGTGCAGGTGCATCAGCTGAGAGATTCTCTGATGGTTTGTGTTTATTCTGAGGGTGAAAGACAGACAGAGATAGACAGAGAGAGGGAGAGATTCAGCATACCTCTCTCTGTTATCAGGGTGTCCTTGGGCCGCTCCCTCTCTCATTCCCATCTCTGTCTGCTCACGTGTGGCAGACTGTTGGAAAGAGGCAGAAACAGACAGAGGGGCAGAGCTAATGCACTGCAAAACCCCAATTCTTACAGCTGCACCTGCTTAATCATTTAGAACAGTTTCCGTCCAATAGGATATTTTACCACTGCATTGATAACACTCTTACAGACATGCAAACAGATAACAGTCCTGTTGCTTCATTGCATATCTGCCTTGATTGTGTTACATCCAGTATATACTTTCAGTATCAGTGGTGGCTGGTGAAAAATATTCTAGGTGGGGCTGTTTTAATTTAGTTATTTAAGTGACAGGCAACATCAAATTTATCTCTACCAACAAAAATTGAACCAAAGTGCATAGTATGGTAGAGAACAGAATTATAACAACAAAACAGTGCATGGTATTTTATCAAGGCAATGTATTTCAAATTGCACCCACTGTAGGTGGGCCATATCAGTTATTAGTGCTTCTGCCCCTCAGCTGTGTGTGTGCTCTATCTGTTTAGATACTGACAATATAAACTTACACACATAATATCGCATTTATCGCGGTGTTTTATATTAAAAATCGGTTTATTCTGAACATTGACCGGGCTCTCACGTTGTTTTTTTGTTTGACTTCCTGCCCAGCTTGACACAATCGATCGCGG